>JAAMPD010001391.1:0-25023 GCA_025266255.1 Trissolcus basalis | reverse complement strand
GTCCCAATGCACAACAATTACCCTCTCGGATCGTCGCGAAACATCACTCGCTATACAGTTTTCAGCTCGATGCGAAAAAAAAAAAAGAAGTATATGCATACATCTATACATTTTACGGGCTGGTTTTTGTTTTGGGTGAGTGACAAAAATGATATCCACGCGGGTCTTATTCGCAGGCCATGTTTTATGCATGCACCGCGCGAAACTTGATTGTACATTACGGGTGGATGCGGAAACAGAAAATCACGGCGTAAGGTCAGCCGATTGTTGCGTGCGATTGCAAGCGAAAAGCTCTCTCTCTCGAATTAATTAGCCAGATAAATATTATAAATCATGATGGCTTGCTTATGGGACGAAAACGGAAGAGCGTGAAACGAGTGGGGGGACGCGCGGGACCCAGGGAAGAAGGGAACAGGAATAGGAAAAATGGAGTGAATGAACCTGGAAGGAAGGGGTTTATGACTGGTGAGCGCAAACGCACTAGAATCCGTGTACCTTGTTCTCTGTCCTGACAAAAGCAACTCCAGTGTTTGAGATGCCGTCGAGGCATTATCAGTCGAGCCCCCGCGTGCCCTTTCGCTCGGCAAACTCGATTCGAATTTAACGTGACTCTCATTTTATTGACCTAGTGATACGTGATATTGGCTTTCGCAACGTACGGGCGCCGCGCGGCGTCCCTGTCGTTCGACCAGTTGGCACTGCCATGGCCATCGAGGTCCTTGCTCTCGCGGCCGCTCTGTCCCCGTTCGTATAATGGGCTCTGATTTTGATTAACGGCTTTTGTTGTCAATTACTCGCGCGCGCCTCCGCATTTTCGGACTACTGATGATGAAAAATCGTGAGCCCGCTCGAACTGATGCCGACGATTTGTTCCCCCTGTCCGATCGCTGATCGCCCCCACAGCTAATGTCGTGTTTCAGTGACACACTTTTTTTATCCTCGTTATAAAGACGTGAGTTATTGCAATTATTGCAAGCTCGCATGCGATACCCGCTCTGCCTCGTCAATCTTGCATCGTTGTTTTCGCGCCCTTCAACCAGCGGCCTACAACTCTTTTCACTCTGCATACACATCCACTCCCGATACACACGTTACAATGTTATTTTTCTTCCTTTTGTTTTCCCCTCTATCTTTATCTCCTGTTTTTCTACTTTTTCTTCTTTCGAACAATTGTGTATTTTCGAATTCCCAATGACTGCTGTCTCTATTTGTTTTCGTCAGAATTTAATTTCATTGTCTAATCGGAACAACTTTCAATCAAATCAAACTTTTAGCCGTTCATATCTTCTTTTTTTCCCCTCGGAATTTCAATACAGTTTTTATCTTTCGAGCAAAGAGTGAGGGGGAAAAAAACTGAAAATGAGATTTTGTGATAATTGGATTAATCTCTTCGCTTTTTTTTCTTACCATTGATGAAATAATGCAATGTGGATGTAAGTTCAATTCCTGTTTACTCATTCATTTATGCATTTGCAATGTCGAGGTAAATTTATAAATTTATGATCTGAGTTTCTCGATATTCTGGCTATAAATGTATAAAAATGTGATATACGTTACGCCCAAAATGTCATCGTACATTTGTAGGTATTTATCAGACTGATTTGTGGGATAAAAATTTGCATCCGCAACAATTTTAAAATCGTTATTATAACGAGGACATTTTTTGCACGCTCATTATCGCTCTCACGTTAGCAGAGCTGTAACCAAGCAGGTGGAATTCTTTTTTTATTTTTATATAAATTTTTTTTTTAGTACAAACTCAATCAATACAATAATAGCAACGTGCTTTCAACAATATTCACACACCATTAGAGCGAATATTCAAATATTTTTTTAAATAGTTCAAGTTTCCACACGTTTATGGAAGAGGAATAAGTATAGTTGCAGAAGTAATTGAATCAAACTTCCTTTTTCGGTTTCGATATGTTTTTGAACCTTTTTTTTTTTAGTTAATATTGTTTTATTTGCGGCTGATATTTTTGTTGTTTTTTTGTATCGAAAAATTTGATAAAATTCTCTATGGAGCAATATAATAACTTTGTTTCCTTTGATTTAAAATAAAATAATTTTCTGGTGCACCAAATTGAGGGAATTCACCGAGACTCGGAAATAAATGCAGTTTATTCGAATAAACGACGAAAGCTTTTGCGGCCGGATATTGTATGAACGTTGCGAAATTAATAATAAAATTGTGTGCATCTCTGAACGGTTTATCGAGGGACAAGGCAACTTATGAAAAATAACAAAACGAATGAAACAAAAAACGTATATACAATCCAACTTTTTCGAGCTTTTTGTTGGTTGTTTCTGCAAATTCATTTCCATTTTAGTTAATGTCAATTATCAGCATTAATAACATGTTTTTATAATGATAAAAAAGTGTACACATCTGTTAATCTGAAGTTTGCTTTTGTGAATCAAAATTCGGGCTCATCATTTTTGTTTCCTAACGAACAGCGCTAATTGAACCTTAATTTGGTCGATTAATTGATTAAATTATGTACGTTCTGTTGTCGACAAGTTGTGAAAACTTTGCGAGCAGATGTCAGAGGCTTAAAATACAAGTTACGTCAAATAAAAAAGCTCGCCGGCGGATTTAGAGTCTAAATTTTTGCATCAACTTCGTTTAATGACTGTTACAATATTCATGTTCACGGGCGATTTAATGTCGCGCTCGCGATCGCAATAATTTGATCAGTCCAAAAAATTACATCCTTAATAATTCATCGATCCCAAAAACCGATTACAGCGAGAGAGACGCGCACAAGTTGCCGCTGTTTATAATTAAAAAAGGGAAGTGCATCAAGATTCGATCGGACGGCAGGCAAATTACATTTATTAACTGCAAAAATATTAATTTGAGCGGATCGGTTCAAAGAGAATGTTAGCTTTGGTCTCATCCGTAAATACGTTCCTTTATGATATTACGTTCGTCAGTTCTTTAATAACTTCTAAGACCGACTACTTTTGAAATGACTCGGTAAGAAAAAAAGGGACCCAACTTTTTGCAACGAGAGAGAGGGAGCGAACGTTTAATTTGGTTGCCCGAAAACGTGAGATTTGAATCGTCAGCTTCAATTATTACATCGAATGACCCAATTTAGAAAATCATGTCTCCGTTTTATCGGCCCTGTTCACCGCAACTCGAAACTGATTAAAAAATAAAAAGTTCCACAATTGTTCGACCGGGAGTTTGATATTTTATTATTATACTTAAATGTTACTTTTTAAGCCTGCATAATTTATCGCGCCATGAAGCTCGGTTCAGGTTCGGCAATGCGGAGTTCTGATTAGAGTAGATATCCCCCGTTGAGTTGATTTATTCATTTTCTCAACTAGAATTATGAATATCTAAGAAATATAAAATTCAGTTTTTCATTGGCACAAAGTAGCTCGCGGAAAAGTGTAAAAATATACGGCTGAGTGCGCTTCGAGAAAACTAAATTGCATTTTTATAAATGATAGAAATGTAAATGACGAGCTTGCGGAGCGATAAGGTGTAATGTTTCGTTTTATTTTTCCTCTTGTGAAAAGCTTTTTCACGAAAACGTCTCGGATTGACAGTTATCGTCAGTCGATCGGTTCAAGATCTATTAGTTCCATGAGTGGTTTTTTTGATAGGTCAAGCGATAAAGGGATTATGTAACTGAACTACTGGCACTTGCATTCTCAACGCCCCGAGACCGGGCGGCTTATTTTATAAACCAAAACGACGGATTATTTTCCAACCCAGAGAGATAAACTCGAAACTTGTATTTCAAATAATGCGTCTCGTTCTTAAATTCACGCTCGCGTATCATATCCTATATTTTTGCATTCAAAACAATAAAAAAAATAACACAAATTGTTATCGAAAAATTTTTCAATCCAACGTTTAACGTCAAACACGCTTTTATTTACACGGGCCATTCTTGTTTTTTATTTATCATTTTTAGTTCTCTTTTAACGAGATGGAATTTACGTTAAAAAGCGAACCTTTTTTTTTCACAATGTAAAAAATTCATTAGCGAGCAAAATCGTTACTGTGTTTCAGTCTCGCGCGATCAATCCAGTATTTTATTTCAACATTCCCCAAATCGGAACAAAATAATTTGCAAAATGAGTGGTTCAAGTTTAATAAATGTTAGCGGAATTTATGATCGAATGCAATAAAAATAACAACTCTCCGGCGGTGTGTTTGTTTGGATACGTTTTGTGGCTTTTACATATATCATGCTGACGTTATGTTCTCATTGTTTCACCATGAAGAAACTGCGACGTTGTCGTTGTGACACGATGAGCTGCATAGCTGTCGTTCACGTGTGATACTGTGATAGACTATTTCCTTTTCGTCGTGGTGTTTGTCCTGATATCGCACATGTGTCATAATTGTGCTATCGCGCTCGTGTAACGCGACAACGTCAAGATGTTATGCTTACTTTAATAACATTTTGATCCTGTCACAACCGACACATTTTTACCATAAAATCGATACGAATCATCATTTTAATTGCATTCCACCCATCAACCTCCACTACATATTTCTACTTAATTAAATAAACCTAATCCCTAATTACATTTTCTCATTTATAATATAATACAACTTCCTATCGCTGATTATTTTTCATCGTCAATAAAGAGCGGTGAATTTTTATTTGCTATAGAAATTATTTCTTCCTTGAATTGGAAGCTTCCCGTATGTACAGTTTTTTTTTTTTTTCATCAGATGATACAAAACTAATTAACCGCACTGACAATTGAATTTCATTTAGAAAACCAGAGGGAAGAATTTTGTAAAGCTAGGATCTAAGCGGGCTTTTTCATTGAAATCCACGAAATTTGATGAAAAATAAAGTACTGCTTTAGCGCAAGTGAAAAGGGGGAAAAAATGCGCGATTCATATCAATGAAAAATTCATACCGTTTCAATGCATAAATAAAAAAACACCTTTTATCGTTAAAGGCGGAAGTTTCTTTGATTTCAACGAGGACGTTCAATTGGGTTTTTTTTACCGAAAAAGTTCTCATTGTCCGCAAGCTCGAATTGAAACGCTCGAAAAAAAGTTTAATTCGGCGCGCGAGAACCGTCTGTTTGTTTTTCCAATGAAAAATTATTATTTTGAGGACAGATTGGTCGTCGAGGTCAGCTGACGTGATTGCGAAACAGAACCAGTGCGTGACGATGTGACGAATCTTGTGCGAACTGCCGTGCTATTTCTTACTGTCCAAATAGCGCAGGCACTACTTTGTGTACAGTTTATGCTATCTGCAGATCGTCTCATCTGCAATTCATGCCCCGGTCGTTGTAACCGTTAAGCGAAATGCATCTGCTCTGATCGATACAGCCCACTTTCCTATCTATTTCTTCTGCTGATTATGAATCCCTAATTACTTTTAAAACTCCTAACAAATTTTAAATCTCGATCTTATTAACAAACTTATAAGTAGATGAAACAATCTTTCTAATTTAAACAAACTCACTTTTCAAAATATAAAGTTTACAATTTGATATTTAACAGCAAGCATTTTATCTTAATATTCATCGTTTTGCATTTTGACATGCACTGATGACAACGCTATACTGAGCTTCCATAAATTTTTAGTTGAACGCCATCTCGTTCGGTGTTCTAAAAATTGTTCAACCGTTCCAATTCAAATTCAAATTCAAGTCCTTCCATTTTGAAATTTGGGAACGCCGACAGGTGGAGTTGTATCTACAAAAATTGGAGGTTAGGAAGTTCCATTGTTCTCTTGGTGTGTCGAATGATCGAGCCTGCTATCTAATTACCGATTTTTTCCGAGTGCTGCAATCGTTGGTGTATTCGCGATCAGAAACTATGTCGGAGTCACGTAGTGGCAAGTGAAAGAACTGACTTATCATATTTATTTGAATTAAAATTGAAAAGTGAAAAACACTTTTTATTATTCTCAAAGACCAAAAATCATATGTATTATTACAATGGCTTTAATGAAAACCGTGTATCTAGGAACAATACTCTAGTACTACTGAAACCTAATACTAACCATACAATACTACCATTGTCGCATGATCGTTTTCTTTTATTCAAACATCCTGATCATTATCCTTATTCTAGCTTGCTTATCAAATCAATTTTGACTTCCAAATTGATTAGCGAATAGTTTTTCAAGATGTGCGAAGTGTTTTGTAATGTGAAGTAATGTTTTTCGAATGTCCCGTTTAGGTGGCAGCGATTGCAGTGTGGCTACGAGGAGAAAAAAACGCGGAATCGAGAGCCAAAGGACATTGAGCTGGTTTTCACGATGGAATAATCGATGAACGATGACGCCCATCATCGATTCGTAAAATGGCATCGATTTGGGTTATGATTTTCCTATTTTTGGGCATTGCTCATCTGATGGACGCCGATGCATTATCCCGAATCATCAACACAGGTACATTATCGCTTTTCTGTTATATTAAATACGCGCTAGGACAAACATATGTGCGGAATTGCATACAACCGAGTAATACGTATTCAATTTAGAACAGAGTTTAACTATTTAGATTAAATGATCAAATATATTGAACCAGCTCGTACATCAGTAGGCAAGCATACATCAACTCATCTTTCATCTTTTTTTTTTTTTTTTTGTTACTTTTCCAAAAAATTTATGTTCCGAAAAATCATATTTTTTGTGGTGAATCTCGAAATGCAAGATACATATGTAAAACAGCTCGTGTGCTTAGCGGTACGTGAACGAAAAACGGTTCTACCATCTGTAGCTGTAACAATAAGAAATAAAAACTTTTTTCATTTCAAATTAAAATCGCGTCCAGTTGTAATCGGGCGTGTAAAAAATTTGAAACGAACGTTTTGAATTTGATTATTTTCCTTTCTTTCGGCATACAAAAGCAAGTTTGATGTTTTTATATTGAAACGTTCTTTTACGACCACAAGTTCTAGAACAAGGATTGTAAGACTGTGGTAGCAAATGGATAGAAAAAAAAAAAACGCAAAAAGCTTTCTAAAAGTACAAAATTAGGTAGTTCACTTCACCAAAAATAAAACGAGAAACAAAAAACACGACGAAATCAATCTTGCTTCTCCGTTGAAAATCACATAAATTGTAGTTGCTTACCGGTCTTGGTACAAGCAAACAGATGTTAAAATTGTAATACCACCTTCAGACGTGATTCTAAGATTAATTTTTCACTTTTTACTACTCCATCAATTTCAACTTATATTTAAGCTTAGAAAAACGTTCACTTTGCGGAAAGTTCAGCTTTCAAATTTAATAATTATTGTTGTAACAATAATTATAATTTAAAAATTCGGTCATACAGTTTTGCGCAAAGTCACGCTTTTGAATGTAAAAGACAGATGAAAACTGATTTGTTATGTAAATATTTTTGCATAAGACATCTGAATATATCGATGGTCTCGTGTGTAAATGAATATTCCCTGCGATATACAAGCTCAACCATTTACTGTGTCAATAACAATGATCACGTAACCGACCCCAGAGTTGATGTTTGTAAATACGTGGCTAAGCATGGGTATTAGATAAGAACCAACAGTAATACTGCATCGGACACCGAAATTGTGATAAATTCATCTGAAAAAATCTTATTTCATTTAGGTCGCTTCGTTCCAGTGAATTAATCTTGATTTATTTATATTATAATAAATGAACAGTTGTTAAAGTCGTGTGATAAAAACAGTCAATCGATGGGGAATAATTGGTTATAAAAATATCAAACAAGAGGCCAATAATACATGTCAATTAAAATGTACTCTGCATTTGAAAACTGAGTGTATTAGACTGAACATTTTTAGTTAAAAACATAAAAAGATTTCATAATTGATTTCGACTGTTTGTTGAATTGAATACAAATTGAAAAATTATATCGTACTGATAATGTCCCCGTACATTGTTTTAATAAAAGATAAAAATAATTTTCACGCACTAAAAATTTCATTGTTTTTCTTTTATAGTATACTCATCCCCGTTTCGATGCGGTAAAGTAAAAAGTACTTTAGCCTCCTTCAGTGGAAGAACAATTTAACGTATTTAGTGTGTAAAATTTTTCTACCCGGCAATAATTGACTGTCGAAATTGAAGGGAAAGAAACATTTGCATAATACATTTTCATTGAGTCTGATTCGATCCAACGTTGAGAATTTTTTCGTTCAACAACTCGGCCATGAGAATAATATTGGCAGATGCAGTTTTTAATACGTCAACGAATTTCATAAATAGTTCCTTACATGATCATTTGCTATATTATTCTAATCAGTTTTATAACGCAACGTTTCACTTCCACACGACTGACTTTTATAAGAGAATAAATTTTTACCCCATAATGGATGTTTATTGAAAAATAAAAGGCAAGTTTTTAAATAGGGTTATATTTTTATCAGACACACATCATTCTCGCGTTTCAAGTATTCCACGTTTATTTTCATTCAGCAACCAATGGTCTCTCATATTCAGCTGCTGATTTCTTTTATTTGATAAAAAAACCTGCAAACCATCAGTGTATTTTTTCATTTTTTTTTTATAACTGGTATTTTACGAGTATAAAAATAAAACGCAACGTACTACAAAACGCGTTTCCGCCTGGGAGACAGTAACTGGTTCCTAGTATATTGCCGTTTGTCCGTTACAATCAAAGTTGAACATTAGAGATCGGCGTAGAGGTTCCGCAACTACGATTTTACGACACATCGGGTTATACATTCTAAAGAGAACTAGCAGTGAAAATGTTGAGGAGCACATCTCAAGTGCTTCATGCTCAGCTTTACGATCAAAAATAATCTCACAACACACTCTTGTTAATAAAATAATTCATCGACATCCATACTATTTATTATTTACAAGCGGTGCGCATTGAAAGATCCCTCGTCATGATTTTGCGCTACGTGCCACCCGAAAAGCTCGCAAACTTGCTTGATAAATTTTATAACATAAACCGAATATACAAGCTTTTTTTATTCCCGTACGTCCGGAAATGAATCAACAGTTGAATAAAATTGTTGTTTAACGAGGATCATTTTTCTTGAACGTCTCATTTGAGTGGGGTATATCATTTACCTAATAGATGGCACTCATCAGGAATCTACAGGATCCGTTTAAAGTGAATGTACATTTTTATACGTTGTCGTAATTAAGGTCGAGCTACTCCAAATGTGATGCAATTATAAACATTCTACAATGCGTACTGTTACGATTCACTACAATGTCTAAACTATACAAAAGGTGTGTAATTTGAAATGACTGTGTTAATCTCCACTCACTTCATTTTAGCGCGTAATTTTGTACATCGTTCGAATAGTACTCGTCAAATTGCACACAGTCTAATCTCAACACAATTTACCTCGTGAATAGTGTAAATGTGATCGCGCGCTCTATTGCTAACTATTCGAAAACTTTGATTGCACATTATTTTATCCCCGTCGACGAAAAAGAACATAAAACTGCCGGGGAGTGTATGCACTGCCGCTTTTAAACGAAAGAGTTTCAATTAGCAAACAATAATATATAGGATTGGGATGAAAATTTCAAAATAATTCTCTTACTCTGAAATGTTATCGTTTGAAACGTTTTACTTTTTTTGTACGACGATCAAAGTAATTGAAACATCACGCATACGTATGTATGAGATTCTATTAAAAACACATTATGAGATATTAAAAATGATTTTGCACTATTTTAAAAGTGACCGGTGGAAAATTTGATTGCACATCAGTTAGTTCCATAAAAAAAGAACGTGAAAGTGGCGAACGTTGTTTTCAATGGAACAGTTTCGATTAGCAAGCAATAATACAGGATTCGAATGGAAATTCTCGTAAATTGGAATGTTATCATTTGAAACATTTGACTCTTTCTACGGTTTTAGAGTATTTCGAAAATATAGTGTCCGGATGATATTCTATTATCGCACAATTGGTAATATTAAATAGAAGTTTGCACATAATTATTACAATTAACGTTTCATATGCTATAATTAAATTGTTACACTAGCTATTAAACAGGATTGTGCGTTATATAATTCACGGGGCATCGCGCGCGTTGAAATTAAAATAATGAACGCGTCATTATTATCAGATTTCGAAAAATTGAGGCAGCAAAGATAGTAGTAAATAACACAACGGTTGAGCGGGTACAATTTAATCGTGAGATTTTTGGTAATAATATATTTTCTCCCGGCGAAACTCGACGAAACGGTATAGATGGAAATAAATTATTTCAGCTGACAAATTTAAATACGATTTTGAAACATGAAAAGTCGTTTCCATTCGGAAAGAAAATGCATTCTCAACGTGGCATACTTGGCACAGCCTGTCATCTCGGGCTGGAGGTTTGTAACAAGACGTACATGCCTTACGACTTTATTTCGCGCTTTTAAACAGCGTTCGAAATTGTTCCCTCCCCTTCTTTGATATATAAAATAAATAAGAAATAGATTTTCCCTCGGGGGAATAACAATATCATCTTTTCTTATTTGGAAACTTCGTTAGCTCCGTGTAGTTGTACTTGTGAACACCTCACAACACATTCAATTCGAAAGTTAAATATCACATTTCACGATTGGCTTAAACATCACAATGACTGGGCGCTAACATTTTCCCCGGGTAAAATTTATTTAACGACAGTAAAAATAGTACATCCCGCGGGACGATCATTATCAATTTCACTGAACGATCAATTGGTTATTAAATCTGAATGAAAAAAGAAAAATGGAATTTGCATCGTGCATTAATTGGCCGAGAAACTTTTTGATTCCTCGTGCAAATAATGTATCGGACTGAATATCGAGAACAATCACGATACGCGACGCCGGACAAAAAGAATCGTATCCGTATATTGACTTGAACTACTTGCGATATTTCGATATCGCTCTCAAAAGGCGGCACACCGTAATGAATCGCAGATAATGAGCAAACTGAAATTACATTTTTCATTAAAATCGAATTAACTTATAATGCCCGGCTGCTGTATTAACCAACTTTTGGGAAGACCATCGATATAATCTTTGGGGTTTCCAATAATGAATAATGTTTAGCTCATTTAATTATCCGCAATTTGGCTTATACTAATTCTTAACAACGTTACGTTAATAAAAAGCCGATTCGTTAAGCGTTTCCTTTCTCAAGTCGCCACTGCAAAAAACTTTGCCTCACTTTTAATTATGTCAGGGAGTCAAAGTAATTCAATGACTTTCGGGTGAAGAAAAAAAAGCCCTGTGCTAAATTTGGTTGAGTTGATTGTAAGGAGTACGCATATACCCTTGGAAATCATTTGCAAATGTATGTATAGGTACACGGAATTTCAAGCAGTTGTTAAGATATCAAGCCTGTAAGTTAAAGTAGAAATTCAATAATGGTAATCAGATTAGTTTTTCAGACTTGTAAATGCTTCGGAAATATTTAACGACCATGCATTCCGAGATTTTGCTTCTGAGAGTTACCATGAATTATGCCTGCCCGGCTACATAAAGGGTTGACGGTAATAATTCCGACGAAATTAATGATAATAAATTCATATCGGAGTAGCGAAATCAATTAAAGCTTCGCCCACAGTTTCAACGGTGTTCGCACAATTTTATATTTTTCATAGTGTGTCGCATGTATAGGAAATCGATTAACCGAACACTCCAAGCTGAAACTTTTTATAGATCATTGACACATTTCATATCTATATAAGTATATCCACCGTGTGGAAAGTTGTTCTAATTTGATTCAATTATGCGATTTGTCTCGACGCTCGTATGACGTTGACAAAAAAAATATGACCGTTAAATCGAAGATCTTAAATTAATGAAAAAAGTTTTTCTATTCTTTGCTGTGTACATGTATGTGTTGTATAGAAAAAAAAAGAAGAGAGGATTGAAAACGTTGCGCTCGACTTTGTATCAATTAGGAATGATAATGCAATCTGGGTTACTGATTCTAAACGATATAAATCCATTGTACAAATTTGACAGATAAGAAAAAGCCGGACGGTGCGCACACACACAAAAACCGGGAATTCCCTGTGACAAATCGAACGACATACTTCGCGGATGGGAACTTTGAAAATGTTACCGAGGTAGTCGGTCACACGGCGGTGTTGCGATGCCGCGTGCGGAATCTGGGAAATAGAACAGTAAGTAATCCCGCCTATTTGTTTTCACATAATTATTTTCGCCTTTATTCCTTGATACACAAACTCTATCACAATTATTTCACGTCACGATTCGCTCGTGATCTTTTTTATTTCCTTTCATCCTCCTTCATTTTTGTTCGTGCTCGTAGTCTCTTTTTCATATTCTGTTTTCAGCTTGCGAATTTATAATACCCGTATATACATATATCTTGTTAACGTTTGGCTGAGAAATGTCTTCTAATAAATTACAGGTATCATGGATACGAAAAAAAGATTTGCACATTTTGTCGTCAATGAGACAAATATATACGAGTGACGGACGGTTCGCTGTGGTCGGTAGCAGAGAATTGCACGAGGATTGGAATCTCCAAATAAGTCATGTGAAGATGAAAGATGAAGGAATTTATGAATGTCAAGTTAACACGGAGCCCAAAATTTTTCGAGCCGTATATCTTAAAGTCTTAGGTACAGTATCCCATTCATTACTATTTTATTCTAATTAAGTTTACAATTATGAATACTTTTCATGCTAGTTATATAAAAGTTATTTTTCAAAGTCTCTTTCAAAAAGCTCTTTGGAGCGAAAATTCCTTTTCATGTAAATTCCCTTTTAAAGGTGAAGAAGCTATTTGTCTTTGAAAGGCTTTTTAACGCGGTAGTTTGAGGTAATTATCATGTTTTTGAATTTGGTTTATGAAATCATATTTTTTTGCACAATCCACCGAAGATTGTTTAGTGTAAAAAATTTCACGCACTACTTGGATTGTTTGTTTTAATGATTTACATCATCCTTCGATAAAAATGTCTCTTTTATTATAATTCGTAATTAAAACTTTTAAACCGAATAATCAATCGAATAACAATATTTTTCTTCAGTTAACAAAAAGTTATAATTAACTTTCAACTAAAATGTATTCGCTCAAATATTTTCCTGTGTACAGGATACTATTAATCATGCTAAAAGTGTAGCACTTTTTTTCGATAGATTTATTCTTCTCTATAAATACTCACGATCTTCATTTAAAAACATAATATTTTGCAGTTTTTTAATTTTGTGTTTGATTTTTTTGTTTATTTAATTAGTTTTATAACATCGAACTTATTGAAAATAAATTGCACGTTTGTATTGAACAAATTTGTTGAAATATTTAATAAAGGCTTTATTGAACGAACTAGTTTGACCAGTAAACGGTGAATTTTGGTACGATGTATCGAAATGTTTTGTTGTGTGTTAAATTGTTTTTCGATTCTGTTATCAAAGACATAGCGAAATGCTGAAACGTTTGTGATAGTTGTGAACACACGTTCTTATATACACGGTTTTATAATTTTTTTTACTCATCTAAATTAGGTACGTAATAAAACTTTAAATAATGTTTCAAGTTAAGATATAATGCTTTCATTTCTTAGTCTATACAGGAGGTTTTAATTCAAGAGCAAAGAAGAGTAAAGTTTCTTTGAACTTTAGACAAAATTTATTCTGTTTTCTTTTTAAGTTCATAAAACACATCCGTAGAAACATATATATATATATAAGTATAATCATTTTCTTAATTCTGCCCGCAGGTTTTTTAATTCTAGCCGCAAGACACATTACAATATACGAAATCAACTTTTTCTTACGAAATAGTTGAAAAACATTGTAAGAAAGAAAAATCACGAAAAACAATTAAACAAAATTATCAGAGATCCAATAAACTTGTTAAATTATCGATTTTCATTCGGTGATGTTTAACAGTAAGGAAATGTTTGCTATCTGGAAGTTACTGAGAGACTTCTTGTGTAGTCTGAGTTCGCTTTACGAACTTTAAGCCACTTATCTTTAACAATTTTTTTTTGGTTTCCGGAAAAAATTTTCATATAACCAGAATCACTCAAAAATGTTCATTTTTTCTAAAACATCTTTCACAAGTTATATTTCGAATACCAAAATACCTAACTGGTATACGGATTTGAACATTTTTCACTAAATTCGACCTTTAATTTTTCAGACATTAAAGCTCAAATCCTGGGTCCAGAAGAAATATACGTTAAAAAAGGAAGTACAATAAATTTAACTTGCCGGGCGGACTCGCAAAATCACAGTCCAAGCAACTTGACATGGTACCATGCTGGCACGATGATTGATTTCGATAATCCCAGGTAAGGTTTTATTTTGTCCGCATGAAAAGTATATTTCTTCATTTGCAGTTTCGATTAAATGTCAAAAAACTTTATTATAATCGCTTTTCTGGTGATGTTAAGATGCTTTTTTTAAGATGTTGCATTTTAGCTCAGTAAAATTGATTGAAAAAATAATTTGTTAAACAAACAAATAAATAACTGTTTTTTTTAAAGAGGTATGACATTATTAAACTTTAAGTTCGGAAATGTTTAATATTTCAATCAAAGTCAATTTTTGAACTTTTATTTTTTTACATAAATTATTGCAACTAATTATGAAATTTCGTGTGAATAATTGACTTTTACAGTTACATGAATCCGTAATGATAAAAGTCTATTTATTCCACAATAGCAAATGATTTGAATTTTGTTTTAAATAATATTAAACATTACATTTGAATTCTAATCTCTTGCATTTAGCATGTTATATCCCTTTAATATCAAATATTGTTCGAAATGTTGAACTAAAAAATTGATTTATTCAACTTATGTAAATTATGAGATTATCATGTCTGTTTATTAAAGTTGCGAGCACATGGTTAAACGGATTATAATTACTTAAATTCATACATTACAAAGTTTACTTATCCGTTTACTTATACCACTTACTAATTCTCGGCATGAAATTTCAAGTTAACTTGTTTCTTACGTGACAAGCAATTTTTCATAATTTTAATGTTTTTTTCCATTTTGTAGCAGTAATTTTGATTTATATATGAAATTACGATTCACCGCACATTGGACGTCGGTAAAGTTCAAAATAAGGAGATTTGAAGGAGCTTAAGAAGGGATAAATTCAATCACAATGACTATAGTCTAAAAGTAGCGAGAAAAAACTCATTTTTCTTATATAGTTGCATACTTAGTCCGGATATTGAACTTAGAATGATAGAGTTTGTGAAAGTATTTTTTAAAATGAATATTAACTTGTAAGTTGTATTTGAAATACGGTCATAAAAAAGAATAGTGTTTTAGATGGGGAAACAAACTTTTGAACTGCTTATTAAGTTATTTTGAATGTAATATAAATGTTACTCGAATTCATCCGAGCTTCTTATTACGATATTATGTTGTTTCGGAAGAACTCTTCCATGAAACTACACGGCTAAAAGTATTAATCGAATACAAATCATAAATCTTTTTTTATTTAGAACATAACAATTTTATTTATGGTTCATTTTTACATTGTATTCTTTCTTTTTTAAACAAACAAACAGACTGTAATGAATCATTAAAAATACTTGAGAGAAAATTCACATTCGGGTAATTCAGAATTCCTTTTGTCTTTTTTTTTCAAATAATAACGTCTCTTTGTGAGGGACTGCTGTTTGCTGGTTATTTACTCCATTTGTTCTAATTTAGTAGACCGAGACTACTGCATCATAGATGAGCATTCGCGCATAAACATTTAACCACGCTTAATACTTCAATGACCGTCTGTAAAGAGAATGGGTGTAAAATTCTTTTAACTGTTCAAACCCAGGAAATTAGTTTTGGATAAGGTGACACGTGTCTGAGGGTGCTAAGTACTATCTTTAAAAAAAAGCGTCATTTTTCCCTAACTACAAACTACATTCATTTGAAATACCGCTAAGATTTAATTAGAATTATCAGTAGTAGTGATTTAATTTAGTCAGACAAGAGTAACTACTGCGTCATTAATTTGATCAGTGGTATTGTTCAATTTCAGTCAGACTGAAGTAAAGTTTCTCGTGAAATATTATATAATATCTTGTGAAATGTTCTTCTTTTTTTGTTTTTATGTCAAAATTCTTTTCGTCTTAAAATTTAACGATTCAAAGTTTTGCAAGGTTTTTCTTTTGTTTTTTGATCCGTTTGTTTGTTTCTTACACCACTGGTGGTGTTTAAATTTAGTCGACGTGAGTATGAAAATTTCATTTGTCTGAAATAGGTCTCGTTTGAAAATTTAAAAATTGTTCAATATGTATATATATATGGTTCACCTCCTTATTCTATGCATCTCGGTACACCTCTTACACACAAAGTGAGGAAATGGTATGTACGACCATGAAATGCTCAGGAAATTAAGCTTTTTTGTATACCACGGCAGAAACAACGTCAGACCACTCACAGATCACGCGTACGTGCGGTTCTCGTGTAGTCATGAATTTTTTCCTCGTTAGCTTGAAAAAAAATTATTCCATATACGAATTCATAACATACGTGTTCAATCAAATTTTCAAACATATTATTCTCGTAAAATGAGAACATGATTCTAAGAATCTTCGTTTCAAAAGCGAGAAATAAGAAAAACCAAAGAAGCTGATAATTTAGTGTACACACAATCTATATAAGAATTTGAGCCAATGTTAGAGTCGCGTGTAAAAAGACGCATATAAGTTTCTTGGTCTCAAAAGGTGGTACATTATGTGAAATTTGTTCGACAAAAATAGAGGAAATAAATCATTCGGGCTTTTGCGCAAAGAAAAGGGACACGTCTTATGTTACATTTTGAAATACTTCTGTTGTAAAATATATTTTACGAGACTGTCATCACAGTTGAATATAAAATGATAAAAATTATGTTTTCAATAAAAACATGCTTTATTTCCAAACAAATTGTACAAGCAGTAACAGTAAACGCAAAATTCAGATAATAAACTTTGTAAAATGTTCTGCTTGTTTTCACTTCATTGCAAAGAGCTTACGATTGAGAATAAATTTCTTATATTTTATTTTCAAGTCAGGATCATCTACTTTGTTGATTATTTTCAAATAGTCTTATGCTTGTTATCTATTAGTCTGAAACTTTGCTACGGTAACAGCTTTGTTAGTTCTAGAATATATATGTTTGATTGATCACAGATACGAGAGTTCTAAATGATTAATTCTAATATCAAACATAGCAATACGATGAGTAAAACATGATCAATCTTCAAAATTGATAAACTATTCGAAACCGATTTTAAAATCGTTAAATCAAATAATTCAACAAAAGATATCTCTAATTTTTTCATTTCATTTGAAACTAATGTGAGAGTAAAAGAACCTCTTCATTGCAAATCAAAAATTCTTCTTTGGTTAAAGTTACTTCTGTATTAGTTTATTGAGGAAAACTGATTGTTGGTGTTCAATATTTATGCTTGAAAAAGCACGAGCTCAAAAATGTTGAATGCGGCTTCCATCTATAATTGTATTTTGCAATTCGCAAGTCGTCAATTTAATAACAGAAAATTACATTTTTGAGACAAACAAACCGGAAATGATTTACATAGTGTTGCGGAGTTTATTTTGCTGGTAAATTTGTTACTGATTGTATTTGCTGAAGAGCCGAGAAAAGAAAAAAAGATAGAATAAAAAAGGTGGCTTTGTATATACTATACTTGCTCTTCAATGCTTGCTGTTTCGTGATGTAAAGTAGTCTCTGAGACCTGACCCGCATAACTTTAGTCAACACATCTGCCGTCGGAACAAGATGACGTATATATTTGCCTGTACATCAAGTATGCGCCCAGCCGAATGGGTTAAATGAAAACAAGTCATATTTATGATAATGATACATTCGATTGTTGTTAGTAGCACACACAGTTGAATTTACCCTGGCCAAAATAAATTCTGCACCGTGTGTATGTTATTAATAAATACTTTAATTGTGTTTATTTATCTTATATAATATGTGTTCAATACACCGAATCTGCCAAAAGTGACCAAAATTTGCAAAAGTTTCAGATTTCACCGAATTTTCCCGAAATGTTATATTTTACTACAGAGAATAAACAAATTAGTCAAATTTTGAAAAATGTTCGTATATTTCTACTCTTAAAAACTGTTGAAAAATCACACTATAAACTTTGGCATATGAAAATGAAAATGTTTTATTATTTTGAAGATTGATTAAATAAGCAGAATCTTTGATTTCCGGAAAGTCCACGTTTGAAGTGGCAAAGTAAAATGTTAACTTCCTAGTTCGAAGCTTGTAAAAGAATTTGAAACCTGTTAGAGTTCGTTTTATCGTCTATTCTGATAATAGAGACTATGAATTAAACGACCCACTAAAGTAAAGTTACATTTTTCAACTTTTTTTCTTCCTTTAATTATAGAAATTAACAATTTCTATACTGTTATACTTTGTATAATATGTGTGATTAACAGCATAATGTATATTATAAAGAAAATTTAGTTAAGGCACAGATTTGGTCTTTCCAACATTGCTATTATTAGCGATTAAACTTGCAATTTTCACATTTATGTTTACGACACATAAAATCTTACTGCAGATTATTTTATATTGAAATATGTTATTGTTTTGAAAGAACAATTTTTTTTCCTTTTTGAAAGTTCAAATATATACATTCATGAATAAACGAGTAGATTGCTCAATAAGGACCGAAAGCTGTCTACCTGAGTTTTGATGTTGTCGTAATATTTTTGTTCAAAGTGTTACTTGGAGGACATGTTCATATTTCATCTTCTATGAAAGATGTAAATTTAATCGAGATGTCCGCGTTTTGATAACCAAAGACATTGTTTCTACAAATTCAACATGATAGTTCGAGGGCAATTTCATATAAATACCAAATATAATTCAATTCATATATTCATATATGTATAAAAATTATCACAAAAAAAGAGAAAATATAAATATGAGAGTCACAAAAACTGATGGCTGCATCATAAAAAGATTTATACATTTCATGACTTAAAATATCATAATCTTCTTAATTTATAAAACAGGTAGGGGATTAAAATTGTTTTTTTAATCCTCGAAACTCTTATCAGAGTGGCTTTCTAATCCAAGACCCGTAAAGTCTGAACATTCTGGTAAACATGATTATGAATTTTGAAATTAGGCTGGCAATAAATAGAGACAAAATAGAGTACAATTGAGGTGGAAAAAAAGTCTCGACGATTGAATGAGAGCGCTCGATTCAAAACCCAACAGTAAATTCAAAGTTGCAAACGAAACGAGAAAAACATTTATTAAAAGCAACCGTGTTCCGGGGGGGAGGAAAAAGCAGACGAATTTATACAAGGAGTGTGCAACTCGCTTACTTATCCTGTACGTTGCTTATCTCGATTCGTGGTCCAACGAATTGAGGGTTCTTTAAAAGTACAAAATTGCTAAACTACATTTTGAGATAAATCAAAGATCAACAGAGCATTTTTCCGGTGCGAGATTGTGAGCTCTAGCTGATAAAGCGAAGAAGGGTCAGGAATTTTTATCAGAATTTTTGGACGTTGTGATCTCTCTTCCATTTTCATTCTGCAAACTTGTGAGAATAAAAATCATCGAAAAGTTACCATCACGACCAAGCCGCGATAATAATTCGCACATTTCCCTTGTTACACTTATTATGTATCATTGTACGCTTCATTTTTTCCTCTCTTTTCAACATTGTAGATAAAAAGTTTTGCACTTGGTATAACGCAATCTGATTCTACCGACGGAGTGGTGATGAATGAAATAACTTTACGATAAATAAGAAACAACATTTGCAGATCAAGATCAAGTCGCGGTGCTTGCGACAAACTTTTTTATCCATCGACAACTTTTCGAAAAATGTGATCTGCACTCAAACATGCAATACTTTTGTTTCCTTCCATGCGTTTTTGCATACGAACAAAATCGCTCATACATTTTTTATTTTACGCTATCAATCCATCCAAAACTCAAATATGAACATTTTCAATCAAAAATACGAATCGGAGTAATCAATAGAGCTGAACATTATTTGTGTTAATAAAAGTTCTTTTATGTAGATTTATTTGGTACATTTATTTTGGCTTTCATCATTTTTTCCATAATTGTTTAAAAAATATATCGAAATTCATGCAAATCAAATTGAATTTGCTATAAATGAAGTCGCTTTTCCGTTCGCTCAATTCCACTTTCTGATATTATTAACATTCAATATATTGACTCCTGGAATAACTATCGCAGTTGCGAGACACAGAATTGGAGGAATTCAGTTCTAGTACTATCAAGATAAAATTGATATACTGCGCGAACGCTTTGCTCGCTAAGATAGCTAATTGGTTATTTGCGTACTCAATGTCTAATTGAGAATATGCTTCAGAATAAAAGATCAACTTTTTTTTGCTCCTTTTTTCAACAAGTACCCCTGTTTGTGCGACACTCGAGGGCTTATTAGTTTACACGGCTCTGAAATACCCAACCGTTTTCTCCCATAACAACTTAACAAAAACTCTGATTACAAGTTCGGCACTTTTTTCGACCCTTGGTAATATTGCTCGGAAAAATCTCAGCCCGAGCTATACGCGAAACATTTCAGCATATTTGTGACTGTATTTTTTTGCAAATTTTATCGCGCTAACGAGTTTTTTTTACAATCGCCTCATCGCTATCATGGCCAATTTTTCTTACGATAAAAAAATCTATACGTGGCAAACGATGCGTGGTAACAAATTTGAAACCCCGCAATGTCCATAAAAATGTTCGGTTATTAAAAAGTAACCAATTTTGAACAAATATACAGTTCTCTCTAAATTATAGATAGTTTCATTTTTTGCGAACGAAAAATGGATCCATCTCGGCTACTATTTTGAGCAAATTTGTACAAAATAAAATCTCGATTTTATATTTTTAAATTTCCGAGTGTAACAATTCCTCTGTGGTAAAGCATTTTGAAAATAAAAAAGAGTACGTTTCGTTTTGTTTTGCAGGGGCGGCGTTTCGCTGGAGATTGAAAAGTCCAAAGATAAGACAACAAGCAAGCTGTTGATAACGAAGGCTTCTTTTAGCGACGGCGGTAATTACACCTGTGTTTCCACGAAAACTGCGCCAGCTAATGTAGTCGTGCACGTTTTAAACGGTAAGTTTAGACTTACAACGGCGACATAAATATTGCGATGCAGTTGCGCGCTTTGCGCCAAGAGCTTACGTCTGCCTTTGCATTTTCAGGTGAAAATCCAGCAGCAATGCAACACGGCAAGAGCACCAAAGCCAGCGGACCCGTCGCTGTGTTATTGCTGATTATCATGATCCTGTCGTCAGTAAGGTGAAAGCGTTTTAACGATCCTCTCTGTGACGAATCAATTTTCATCGATATAACCCGTATTGCTTCCAACGTTTTACAATCGAAGATAAGCAAACAGAAACAAAAACACTCCTTGTCGTTGTGCGAAGACCGAAGACCGAAGTAGTTACGTAATGTAAATGTTATGCAACAATTGTAAAATCAAAATAATTAATGCGCATTTGTAAATACAGTCGAGAAATGAAAAAAAAGTGTGCGTTTGCAAAAAAACAAACCAAAAAAAAAAAAAAGACAAATCAAGTTTGTGTGACAAATCAAAAGGAAGAATCAAAATTTGTTTGTAGGAGTTGCAAAATTTATGAGGGACGTCAAATTAAGCACGTTTTTTGTCAAGTGTTTTAATATGAGTAAGATATGGTTATTATTAAATGGTCTCCGAGTTGGCTTGAGAAGCACCGAGATGACCATCAGTTGGGATTCTGACCCACGTTTCATTCACTTTGAGATAAGTTTTAAATATCATAAGAGAATAAATAGCGTGTATTAATAAAAAATGGACAAACATTTCTTAGATAAACGGTACTCACAAGCCGTCCGGAGTTGAAGAGTTTTTATTTTGCAAAATGTTTCTCGGTAGATGCTGTCTACGCACGCGTTCTAACCTTTTGGCACGAGTGTCCCTCTGCTTTTCAGAGGCACATGCTTCGTTCGGGGACTCATTATTCAAGGTTAGTAGAGGGCATGTTCAAAAGTTTCTTTAGTACTGTTAGTTAAAAAATTTACACTGCAAATGGAGAGAGTGAATCTGCCCTTGTGTGAATAAGTTTCCCCTGATTATATATAGATCAGTAAAATCTCGAAAAAGTAATTTTTTCTTGAAACAAAAAAATTATCCTCTCAGATTTGATTGATTGTGGGGTGAAAAAATAAGTATATCGTGTGGACAATATTTTGAAAATAAAACTCTATGATTCTGGACTAGAGCGATCCCCTTATGCTATACCACTCCAATTTATTCGATGTAAAGACAAAGGAAATAAAACACTGAGCTATTTGTAAAGCTTTTGAAACGTTTCCTTCCTTGAATGAGTTTCTTTAGGTTTTTTTCCCCCATCTCGTTTTTGTTTTTCGTTCGCGCAACCGAACGAAAATGAATTTAAATGACATTCAAACCGGCGTTTAAGAACACGAGAGTGTACACAACTACAGCGTCGCTTCTCAGTGTCTACAGTTTTTTGCCTTCTATGAGCGAGTTTATGAGTTGGACTCCGCGGGTGCGATGCGATTTAATATAATATACTATAGGGGAGAAACTGTGGCCGCGGAGGCGGGCGCAGAAAAAAAAATATATTCACTCGCGGCGGTGCAAGTAATTTGGCCGGCGCGGGCAGAGAAATAACATTCGTATTCATGTACGCGTTTCCTCTTACAGAATTAAAATCCACATGATAAATAAGAGCAACGAGTCAAGGGGCCAAGATGAATGGCGCAAAATTCAACGACGTTTGCGCGCGCGGAAAAAAGCGCTTTTATCGTATCAAATCTTCGCGTTTGTTCATAATGACTCAGCCGAGCGGATTTCCTGCCAAGGATTCGCAAGGATTTTTGCTGCAAATTTTATTACCACTGTTTTGTTGTGTTACCGTTGTTCTTACCGGCAGTTGTTTGTGCCGTATTTTCATTGATGCTACTGCACCCGCGAATGGGGCAGACACGCCAAGAAGTTACGACTTCATTTGCCCGGGGATTAATTGAAATTTTTCTACCCTGAAATAAAGCTCGGATGTAAGAGGAAAGCGACCTGGAGAATGTACAATTTGTAAATTGCACGAATCGTATAGTTTATCTTTTTGTCATAACTCTCGGATATCTTTCGTTAATTATTCATCGGGTGCTGCTGCTGGTTGGTTCTCGGAAAGAAAAAAAATATAATCCATCGTGGAGAATTTAATCTTTACAGATTTTAAAAACCATTGTTTGAGGGGGAAAAAAAATTGATGAACCAACTTTTTTTTTCGCGGCTTGTATATATTTTCGGTTCGGATTGAAAAGTAGTAATAGGTGTTGCTTCTTTTTTTGAAATAATTTTTCCATCCAACCATCCTGGAGTAGAGAGCGGGCTGCGTACATCCGACGGTTTTTCACGTTAATCGATTATTCAAAAGAAGATACGTGTCCATTCGTATTAGCTCTGCGAGGCAAAATTTTCATGGCTTCTGAATGATTAATTTAGATGGACGATGCTCTTTGTGACGTAATTTGATGTACATGCTCATCAACTTGTTGCAATATTTATTACAAAATATCGTGAATTTCGATGCCAGCTATAATTGAATACAAAAAATACAAATATATATATATAGATATCAGTCAAAGTTATACATAGTGCATGGTTTGTTTTTCAACTCTGTACATGTTTTTGATACAAATAAAAGAGTTTTACATGTGGGTAACAATTTCATGAATGTTTTTATAACGGACAGTAAAAAAATACAGAGTTTCACGTATCTAGAAACAGTTGACCTTTATTTTTATAGATGATGTTTGACTATTTGAGATTCGAGAATGCTTGTAACGACTTTTAAGAAACCAAACGTGCATATGTGTTTTAGTATACTAAGTTGTGCCAGTTGGTCGCTGAAACACGTATTTAAGATGTAAACGGATCCGAAAGTTTGCAAACTCATGTTTGCAAAATGGTCTCATCATTGTGTTGTGAATCATGCCAAAATTCGTACATCTTTGTGCAGCGTCCAGTGTATGCGAGGGGGTATTATGTAAATTTATTCACGTGAAAAAAAAATACGTTCTTTTATTTGTGACAATTTTTACGGACGGTTCAAGACAAATTCAAAAAAAAGTCCAACTTTGTCCTGTGAGTATAATTTACTCACTCGTTGCACCACTATTGACACTGCATCGACATTACAAATGGAACAGTACAGATCGAATTGAGGCAGATAAATGGCCTATGACTAATTTAATGTTTGTACCAGTGGTACAAAACTGAATAAAAAGTAGATTAATACAATTAATTAATAAAGTTTGTCGGACCAAAAACAATGGTATTTGATTCTGCATTGAACATATGAATATTTAAATTATGTAATAGATTAAATATTTAAATCGAAATTTGAGATGATTTTAAAATATTGACATAACAATATTAAAATTCAAAAGGGAATGAATTCATTGGAATGAAATGTTGTCCGACGAGCGAATTGTAAAAGATTTGCCGAGTGTAATCATTTTTGTAAACAACATATATATGCGCACTAAGAATGCGAATAGATTCAAATTTAAATCTTTCGTTAGGATCATTTTATGATAATAAAATATTGACATTTAAATAATTGAAATTCATAAGTTGGGAATTAAATCATGACTAAGCAAACGGCAAAAATTTGCAGGACGTAATCATTTTGGAACGAAAATAATTTCACATAACGTTTGATGTCGGGAGTTGGCTATATTTTGGTCACATTTAAATGTGCTAACAATTTTGCTGAATACCGCGTTGAATTCCTGTAATTTTGTAAAACGAAAAGTGATTATGTGTCAAACGAAAAACGTGACTTTTGGAAAACGAATCAAAAGTAGATAATTATATTCAAGCTTTTTTGTGTCTGAAGCCTCTTTCTCTCACACATGCAGAATCAATCACCAGACAGTTATCAGATATGTGTTACAAATTGGAAAAACAGGACGTGTGGGCACCCAAGTAAAAATTCGAGCAGTTTTTGCCCAGTTCAAAATAGTTACTGGTTAGATATGAGCCAGTTCGACTGGGCCAGAAAATTCTGGCCAGTTAC
>JAAMPD010001390.1:25096-43654 GCA_025266255.1 Trissolcus basalis | reverse complement strand
AAAGACAAGCAACAAAAAAAAAAAAGAAAAAAAAAATAATAAATCATAAAAATTAACGAATTAATTAATAAACAAGAATGGAAAAAAGTTATTGTAAAAAGATTGGAGTTGAATTCGCGACTTTGAAACTAAGATATAACTACCTCGAGACTCTTAGAAACTAAACAAGAAAATATTTAATGAAAAGACAAAACAAAAAACTAAGACTCTAAGCTCGCAGGTGGCGTTGCGAAAGCGCCAAGTATTAAACTGATTCGGAGATACTCAAAAGATGAAAAAAAAAAAAAAAATAGTTGCGCAGCGCTGCCTCCAGTGAAAATGAAGAAACCAAACTAGGGACCTCCGTTTATTTGTCCTTTCGGGTAGAACGTTCCATCGAGAGAGCTTGAGAGCGGGTGAGGCCATGATTCCAAAAGACGTCGAGTCATCACGTGCAATAATAATAATAATATATAATTATAATAATGATGATGATACAAAAAACATACTAATTGAGCGGCTACTTAATGAAAGCGAATTGTATACAATTAAGATTATGATTTGAATGGTTTTTGAAGAAAAAACATGAAAAAACAAAAAACAGCTCAAACGAGCGATATCATTCTGGACGGGACGTACGGACGAAGTGACGCAAATTAACTAACAGTTTTATTAATCGTATCACTGCTCATTCGAAGCCAAATAATGCCTAAATGGGATCAACTTGATAAATATCAACGTGAACATATTTTTTGAGACTATTCTAATCAGCGTTTAAACTTTATAAACCGGGGAGGGGGAAGAGCAAAGACAACAAATCAATCTGATTCATTAAAAATTCTGATTGCAATTGGGGGTCCACAAAAACGAATGCAAAAAAATACAGGTGGGCGGGGGGTAGTCAAAGTTTTAGCCTTAGACGTTTTTTAGTCAATTCTCAAGACGCCGAGGGCGAAAAGCATTTTGAATTTGTGAAAATAGAAAATAAAGAAAAACGAGACGACACATTGTACTGCACCGCTTTTGTCACGCCGCTGTTACGATTCGTACAACAGTTGTTTCGTTAAATTCATTGTCGACGACTGGGCATTAGGGGATGACATTTCGCGTTGGATCTTATATACAAAGCCCTCGGTTGCTGTTCTTCCTAATAAGTTTAACAAGATTAATAATAAACGATTATTATTAAAGGAGAAAAAAATGCAAAAAAAAAATAATAAACAGATGAAATATACAATTTAAAAGTATATAATTACGATAAAAAAAATGTTCCAAGTACCTAACAAACGCCGAAAGCTATTCAAATGACGCTGTGTTTTTACGTTTCTATATATTTGCGTGTCTTTTAAATTTAAATCAAACGCGCGCGTCAGCGGCGAACTTATGTTATAAGCGTAGGTAAAATACGTTACAAAGTAGGGACATTACGAGCGCACGAAGCGCGATCTTACTTTCTAATCATTTTTCTCTTTCCTTATTTTAGGCGACTTATATCAATTTGGACAAGGAAAAAAGGGAAACGATAAATAAACAAAAATAATAAGAATCAATTTTTTTTTGTAACGATGTATGTTTATTTTGTATTTATTTAATTTGTTGTAATGAGATTATCATTGAGCTGCATGTTTTCCAATCGGTCTCAAAGTGTTTCCTTATTTTCCTTTTTAAAACGATTTATATATTTTTGTGCGTTGTTTATTATACCAATTATTCTAATTGTTATTACCATGTGACTACTATTATTTTATGATATTAAATTACGACTATATATTGTAGCGATTGTAAGTTATATTCATTTAACGACATAATAAAGCAAATAAACAAAAAAGTGACCGTTTTATGAACGACCAGGGAGTTGCAGAGTTTGTAACAAAAACATACAAATCCGGACATGTCTTTTATAAGGCCCGTTTCAAAAATGCGGCTCTCTCATTAAAAAAAAAAGTATTGCAGAGGGCGTAAAAATTTCCTTTCTTTGATTACAATGACAACTCAAGTTGCAATCTATAAATGTGAAAGATGGACAACGCCTTCTGCAACATTTTCTCGTCCCATCATCACATAATGAAAGTGTTTGTGCTGGCCAGCCAGTGATTGTTGTTCTCAGTGCTGCTGCTTTCATCGTCCACCCCTGCCTCTCCTTTGTTGTTGTTTGTTGAGATAAATAAGTGAACGAATAATCGTTAATTCGAAAGATGAAAGAAGAAAAAAATGAAACAAAAAAGAAACCGTGTGATCTCATTTGCGGTTATTATATCCAAATGAAAAATTGATGCAGCGCGCAAATACGCTCACAATTATTGTCATGATTTCAATCACGCGAGGCTGTGAAAAATCGATTGTCACAGAAATGCAAATCTTCCATTAAATAAAGAATTTTAATAAGAAAATACAAATTTTAATGGTAAGATAAGATTTCTAATAAATTTAAACAAACAAATAAAAAATAAATATTTGTACGAGTAAGGGTATTAAATAAAATTAATTGATATAAGACCAATGGTTGAGGGTCGCGAATTCGAAAATCCAGTTGGCATAAGCAAACTCATCTGATGCTATACGCTTAATCCAATTGTGTTGCCAATCGCGTCGATCGACACGATCAATCTCTGTCGCTTTACTTTCTCTCTTCCCTCTCTGTTCAACTTTGAAATATAGTAAAATGGATTACGATATTAAACAATTGATTAAACAATGGTTCAAGTAATAATTGAAATAATCAAAACCCGTGCATAATAAATATATATATAATTGTATGTCTGTCAAGTGTTTCTATATGTATAAGACACACTCTATCAACTACTACATGTATATCTGGTTAAGCTGAGCATTGTTTCTAATTGAACAATTTTGTAATAAGCGCGGCCCGCATTTGAACGAACAGTCTGCCGCGGTTTCCGTCGTTTTCTCCGACTAACTAAAACTGTAAATGAAAAATAACAAAAAAAGACAAAACAAAGCAAAAAAAACTGAAAAAAAAAAGAAAAAGCAACGATGAGCGCGGAAACTGTATAGCTGTGAGCTCCGGCCAGTAGCCCGACGACGAGACTCTCGACAGCGTTAAAACAGAATTCCGTATTTCAGTGCCTAAACATTGTTAGACGACGTGTATTCAGAGTGAGTCAGCAACATGCGTCGTGGCCTTTTTCCTTATATCTCTTTCTCTCTTCGTCTAAGTGGATGTTTTACTTTCACACACACACTCACACACAAGAGATCAAGCGTGGTGCAATCGATGGTCGCGCGACACGAGGGACGCAATCGGGAGACTACGCTCTGAACAGCGCCCTCTGGGCGGCGCAGTGGCGCCGCCAACGGCCGTTCAAAGATTCTTCGAGAACCCCCAAACGGTCGACTACCCAAACGCGTTTTTGCAGAGACGAAACAAAAAAATGAAACAAGATGAATTTGATCAATTAAAACACGAGATATATTTTTGTACAACGGCGCCCGATCGTGTCGCGCGACCGTTCCTCAGCACAACTGTGTCCCTCCCGCGTTCTGCCATCGAACGAGTACGGCATAACAAGAAACCTGCCTGAAACTCTAGTCCTAAGTGGAGAAACAAAAAAAAAAAGATAACTAACGACTTGTGCGCGAGTAATTAAGAATGCTAAAATAGACTTTTAGAATCATTGACAAGTGACCTTATCAAGTCCCCCACCCCCTCCAGTTTTCCTATGTGCCCCCCTCCTTCTTCGAGTTTTTCTCCTGCGAGTCTAATAAGAGAAGACGGAGTTAGTCGTCAATCAAAAAAAAAAAAAAACAAAAAACAAAAAAAAACCACCACGGACTTGTCTGTGGCGCTCGTGATCGATTCGCGACATCGAATACGATGCGTACTTATGATCCCGAGTCGCTGTTCGATATAGTACACAGGTTTAGACAACTATAAATACAAAATCCGAACGCGGATTGCACGTTGTGTTCGATAGGGTATTGAACAAATCAAAAAAAACAAACAAACAAACAAACAAATGATAACATGAACAAGGATTAGAAGCAAGGAGCCAAGGACTGATGATGATGACTAGTCGTGTGTGATCAAGGTGAATCTCGTCGAACAGGCGGTGGCCCAAAAAACGCCCCAGACCTATGAGACACACACATTCCGAGGCCGTTCAAATTTCGAACGATGACAAATTTTTGGAGCTGTGACATGCCAACTTGCGCGCGCGCATTCTGAAACCTCCTGATGCTTGCGTCATCATTTTAACTCTAATGTAACAAATAAATGTTTTACGATTAATCGGCCGTCTGAGCACGATGCAGAATCTTTAGTGATGTATTGTCTCTGGTGTTCTTTCCGCTCTAAAAAAAACGAATCTGTGAAGCGCCAACATCCCTATATCGATTTAAATAAACAATGATGCTTTAGGTTTAAGGAATACACGAAATATATATTTCGAGGAACAAATAAACAGTGTACGATTATTATTATTGTAAACGATACTTCTAAGGCAGAGGAATAAACATATATAGAACCACAAGATACGCATTAACATAAAAGTTATATCCATTCGGTTGTTGTTACGATTTTATTGGTCACCCATTATTATTACGATTATAATTATTATGTTTAATATTATCAATATTATTAACTGAATGCCAATCATCTGAGTATTATATTGATAAACAAGAAAAGACCGAAACAACTGAGTCTCACAGAGATCCACGATCTTTCCAAAACCGCAAGGTCTCGATTGTATAGTACATAGGTATACACTACTTTCGTCCTCTCAGTCGTTTTCCGACCAGTCCTGTGCCCAAATCGCAACGCCGTAAAATAACCGACATCTTAAATGTCCGCAGCACCGTTACTCGACTGAATTGTTTTGAATTTCACATGATACAAAAATTGCTTGGTGTTTTAGACGCTGTCATTTCTCAGTCACCGTTCAATGAAAGGCGATTTTAACATTGGCAAAACTGTTAACTGACGAACAAACGATTGTAGTGTGAAAAGAAGAGGTCACTAGCTTACGATTTTCAACTGTTTTCAAATTGCAGTCGAGTGCGCACACGTTGGCGCACAACGAAACATAAAAGCTATTCTGTATGCCAAAAAACCAAAAGTGGAAAACAGACAAGATGAATATAATAAAGAAAGGGACTAATCGGCTTGTCATGTCAAAGAAGCACTCAAATATTTTGTAAACTAATATTATTTGTGATCGAAATTGTGATTCATGACTTTCGTTACTATCGACTGGGCTGAAAATACAAATTTGCGCTTATTTTTGTACGTTAAGGGATTTGCGTAAGGCAGGAATAAGAAATTGTTTGCACATTCGTTGAAAGACTGATCGTTTATCGCACTTCTCATCTCTGTTATTGCGCACATTCGACCTCTCATTTGCTACACCCTCTCCCCCCCCCCTCTTCCCTCAATTTGTGCTCAATTGACGAAACTGACGCAACGCTTAATGTTTTTCGAATATTTTGATCGGTCTCATCTCCATGATGAAAATAAAACAATAATTATAAAGAAAAAAGAAAACAAAAAAAACACACTCTTTTATTTGAATCGATACGCTTGAATGCTCATGTGCACCATAGTGGACTTTAGAATTAAGACTGTCTTTGTATAAGCCATAATAACTCGCTGATATTAATTGGTATATGTTGTCAAAGTCAATGCAAAGAGAGCAGGGCTAAAAGATAAAACAAAACCCCGCCTTACTCACATCGACTCGGTTTTGTGCAATTGTAGAATTAATCGTTACGTAGACGACCACAAACACTTTGTTTTTAAGGAAAATAATCCAATCGGTTCACACCATTGTACGCAGTTGAAAATCGAAGTCATCCAACAACCTCATTACAAGGTCATATATTTATATCTGTATATCAATATATATGTATATAAATATATACGTGGTGTACAATCCTCTGATGACTTTGACAATTTCCGTTTCAACTCTCGGGCTGACCAGAATCCGACGATTGATGACACTTATAGTGAACTGTAACGCAGCTGAGACTGAATTGTATCCTCAAAACGGGATAGAGAATAGCATTATTTGTGTAATATTTAAATATACGTATATCCAATCTGTTGGTTATAAAAATGAAGCGTGTATATTTAAATAGTATACGGTTTTAATAAAGAAAACAAACAAAAAAATGAAGCAACGGATTTTTATGAAAAATGAAAAGAAAAAGGCCGATTATATTATGTATACACAGCAATGGTGCGTAATAATCATTTAGGAAAGTCACAGTCTCGTCGCCATATGGCGCTCAAAACCCAGCACTATGTAATAAAACTATGAACAAGCGTTGTCATTCGTCACTGTGATTATCACGGCGCCATTTGTATTGCGAGGCTGAGATTTGCAATAATGTCGCGCTTCGTATGTAAGATGATGTTATTACAGTTTCAGTGTTATCTCTAACTTTTTTGTCTAGAAAATGATATATATATATATAAGATAAGGGCCAACGTAAGAAAGACAATTTAATCATTTGCTCGATCAAGTGCATTCTTTCATCTTGATACTGATGTATGGTTAATGTTGTTTCAAACAATTTTGACAAACAGCACGGGCGTATTATTTTGTTTTCGAAACTTTTGTTGTAAAACGGGATGATGTATGTTTTGTAGAGTCTAATAAGTAATCATTCTTCAACGATTCCTGAAGATGCAGCGCGACACATTGTTTCTTCACCAAATATACATTAGGTTTTTGGTCATACAAATTTACGGAATCAAACTTTGAATATAAAAATGAAAAATAATAAAAAAAAAAAAAAAAACAAGAAAGAAAAAATCCGGTAGTCACAGTAGACAAAAGATCACTTCCTCGTTTTCACTTCCGGTTTGAATTGTCCACTTCCGACATACCCCATTCCGATTGTATACTGTCTTTCTGCCCGCCAGAATCAAAATGAAACAAGTATCAAGCAGCTCTGTACCTAAGTAGTTTTATTTCGTTCATTATTTTATCATTATCATCATTGTATTACGATTATATATTATTATTATTATTATTATTATTATTAATTATTATTATTAGAACTATTATTATTAATTATTATTATTAATTAACACTATTATTATTGCGATATGAATATTATATTGACAAAAAAATTATAAATTATGACAAAAGTATATCAGGGTACAATAATGAATAATGATTCCTTGAATTCCAAACAAACAAAAAACAACAAAGTTTCAACTTTTCAGTTTCCTTCTTTACTTTATTTCTGTCATGTGGATTTTCTTTTTGGGATAAATGGACGAAGTTACGGCATCATTAAACTGATCCAAACACTCTTGAGACTGTGAAAAAAAAAACAACCAACCTCGTTGCAATAAAGTTCTGACTCCACGATTTTTGCAGTACAATAAATTACTAATATGATATAAAAACAAACAAACATTGCAATTTTGAAAGTTTAGAACACTCTAGTTGTGCGTGTTCTACGTTGAGTTAAAAACGAGAATGTATGAGACAGTTTTCGATTGAAAATGAATGAATAGTTCGAGACCCCATCAAACGGAGTTCAGCATCATCTTTTATCATTCGAGAAGAGTTGATTTTTCGACAGGAGGCCGCAGGTTGAAATGAACTTTTTGAATTATTTCTTACAAATTGTAAAATCATTTGAGACGTTTTTAAATCGGTCGTTACTATTTGAACTGATAAAAATTTATTACGCAATATAAATTTGTGATTTAAATTTTTTACGCATTATAAATAATGAATACAAAAAAAAATGTGTGCGCATATGCATCAGATGTCTTATTGCGAATCGTTTTGGAACGACTTCTTTGATGGAATAGATACCTCTAACGAACTAAAAATACGTATGGACACGAATATACGTAGGGTGACACATATAAACCTATCATTATCCACCATAATATTACAATTGCAACAATCGTATGGCTGGTGTGCAAATTTATAAGATTCAACTATTTCACAACAGATGTATAATGGAGTATATATTTTCGGCAGTAGTGCGATTATTTATTACACGGAATGACAATGGTGGTCCACATATTAAAGTTCTAATACTGTATATTGTCTCTGATAAGTTTCCAAAGAGTGCTTGTGTGTAAGACGTCAATGTTAAAATAATATGGTAATAGAGAAAAAATAAAAATAAAAAATGACTTAAAAAAAGTATGAAAGATGCAAAAAAACATGATGTCCAGCGTCGGACGGAGTACTAAACTAAACGTTTACAAGTATACATCAGCCATCATACGTTATACGCAATTACATTTGAAAATGATAAGTTGGATCGGATGAAAACAAAAATTAATAAGGTTGAATGTTAACGATAAATATAATTCAGTTCGTGTATAAGTACATGCGCATGACGAATAAAGACATATGTTAATCATACGTTTATATCTGTATGGCATTGAATAAAATTAAGTCATAGATAAAAAGTGAAAAAAAAAGAAAAGAAAACGTAGTCGATTGGCGAGTTCGGCGTTTTATCGTCGCGATCCGATGGACGCACCAGAGACCAAAACGCGGGGGTCGTTGATAATACACAAACACTCGATACGGTCTGACAATAAGACGCAACTCTCCGATGCCAGTGACAATTATAAAACAATAATGAAATCAACAAACCTGGACGAGAGACACGCCAATTCATCGAACCGGCTGAACGCAATAACATTTTGATTCTCAAAAATGAAAAAAAAAAAGAAATCTTCGAACGACGACTTACTCGTAAACGTCATACAAATTTATTATTTATATATAATATATATCCCTTGAAATATATATATAAATATATGCCATATCAAAAACCACTTTGATAAAAACAAAGAGATATAGCGTAAGTTTATTGAAGAAAAAAACAAAATATATGAGAATCGAAGAGCGCCACTCGGTTTCTATAAATCTTATAGAGAGCGCGAGAGGAGCGTCATAATTTTTGATTTTTTACTTCAAAGTTGTTTCTCACAAAAGACTATTTTTTAAACAAAGGAAAACAAAACAAAAGAATAATAATAAATGAAACAAAAAATGTCTTTTAAAGTACATATAAAAATGAAAGTTCGATTACACTGAGATGTCAACGCGAAATGGACACGCCGCATAACCATCGGCAAGGGAGTTAAACATTGATGATGCAGTAACATTGAGAATGATTATTCATGATTATTTAGGCTACTGTAATGTTAAGGTTTAAACAATAACGATGGTAACGATAGTTTCGTTTTTAAAAATACGAAAACTTTGGAAAGTAAATGAGCAATTTAGATGTCTATTGCATTAAGGGAAAATTTGTTATAATATTTAATCATGATTGAACAAATTGGTGTCATTTGATTATTGGCCCGAAAACCCTGTCAACTGTTACCTAAAGAGCTCGTCGTAATGGAAGGATCCGGCGCATCTGCGTTACTGATGCCAACTCATGCGTCAATGATTGTTCGCTGAGTTGCCATCCAAGTTTTGTGCAAAAGTTGATCCGATAAGTGAAGTACAGTTTGAAATTGAAAGTTGTATATAACCGTGAACTAATTTGTAATTTGATAGAAAATTGTCTATTTGGAATTGATGAAAATTGTATATAAGCATTCATGATTCGATTAGTTGTTCGGTTAATTGATTTTCAATCTGCCTTTCATTGTGGAGTGACTACGTATTTGAAAGGAACTAAAGCCGCATTTTGTGAAGCGATAGGTAACTCTTTTCGGTTGTTTTCATTTCAATTTTAAGTGTTCAGTACTATTGTAAAATCTATCATCAATTTTGTTGCAACTCAAAAGTACATTGAAAAAATGAAAAAAAGAAAAAAAAGAAGACATTGTTGATGACAGATTAATAAAATTTATAAATAAAATAGTGAGATTAGCAAGTGGTATGAATTCGAACAAAAAAATGTGTTATTGTTGTGAAATTTTGAACAAAGTCGTACGTTTAATGTACACACACATACACACTATACCTAGTGCCTAAGATGTGTGCTAAATTTATTTGCATTCTTTGCAATTCGTTGATGAATCAGTATTAATGTGAACATTTAACGTGTAAGTCGCGTTCAAATATACATGAATATATAGAATTGTGCATTTTTCGTGCGCGTCCAGGTTTTTACTCGCAAAAATAAATCGAATTCGCAACGTGATAAAATAAAAAAAATGAACATAAGTACAAAAAAAAAAAATAAATAAAAAAAAACACTGATGTAAGTATACCATAAGTTGAAATGGGAGCAAACTGAAATGCATCATAATGAAAAAACTGAAAATTTTTCGTTTAAATCAATGAAGACACATTTCCAAACGATTCAAAAAGTGCTTTCTTTATTTCCTTATACGCTTCGAGAAATGTACTTTTGAAGTTAACTTACTACATATAATATAACGCAACTAATTGATCTCTATTAATGTAATTCAAAAAACAAAAAAAAAAAAAAAAAAAACAGAACATTTGATGGCTTACTATTAAAAGCAAAAAGTATATATAAAAGTATATGACAAAAAGTAATTGTTTTATTAGGTAAAGTACAAATAATAATTTGATGCGTGTGACGACATATCGTGAGGAGAAAGTTTTCTTTGAAAGTTTATATTAAAAAAAAAAACAATAACAAGGTAGATGAAATTGCGAATCAAGATATTGAATGTTTGCAATTGATTTATCAAAAATATAAAAAAAAAACGAAAGGGTGAAGCTCAAATATATAATCCGCTCTGCAATTATGCGCGATGAAAGTCAAAACGTTTCAAAATGAATCAAATTTCAAGTTGTTCAATATATTTCTGATATCAGGAGCGGTCAATTTGTTTTGACATTACCAAGACGTATAAAACAAGTTGATGCCAGCTCGAAACGTAAACTTTCAGAAGGACACCAAACATTGAATTCAATTCGGATCAGATATTGTATATTCTTTTTGTTATACAACATTCGCAATTTCTATGACGAAACTATTGATGTCTGTTGAAACATTTATAAGATAAACATACCTTATGTGACTTCTAAGGAGGAACTTTTTCTATCATTCAACAACAATAAAACTATAATTTCCGACTAATAGATTGAACTTTTTTCATTTATAAAATTGCGTACAGCAATGTGATCAAAACGAGAGTACTGAAATCACACGATTAATGAACAAGAAAAAACAATAAATACAAGATTGAAAGATGCAACAATAAAAAGTTGGTCAATTTTGACGACTATCGCGGGAAAAGGCGATTGATGATACGATACATGTTTGATTAAAAGTGTGTAATTTAAAAATAAAAGGAGTGAAAAAAAAAATTTGTTGAAGATGAATGCGAAGACTTGCAGTGCATTATTTTAATAAATGGAAGCGATGCGAATGTTAATGCGAATAAAAAAAAATGGTATGGCGAGGCAATGCACAAGTGAGATTAATATGAAACAATTATTGAGAGCTGTGTACAATCATACACATATTGTTGTATATAATAAAACAAATTTAATGCTTAAGAGGGAAAATGACTGGAAACGAAGGAGCAGCGACGTCTTTATTTCTACGACTACTTGATGAACATCTGATTTATGACATAATATTATGATTCATAATAACAATAATCATGATAATCTAGTAATAAATTATGTATAACAGTTTTATGAATAGTAACGGCAACATTAACATACCAATGATAATAACGCGTATTAATGTTTAAGGACATGAAAAACTATTATATAGGCAAAAATTATGGGAGAAACAAAAAAAAGTACTTTGCATATACATCTCGGGACACAGGAACAAAATGTCGCGCGACAAAATTTAGCGATTAGATGGTTGTAATTGATACTCCAAGTAATCTGTATCATTTTATAGTACTTAGTTACGTGTAGCTTATATAGCAGATACATAAACAGAGGAACCCAAATTGCACAAAAAAAGGTAAAAAATGAAAAAATGAAAAAAAAAAATGAAAAATATGACGAACCGAATGCGCGCGCAACAATATTACGTATATAAAAAGCGATGTGTCTTTTCTGGAAAGAGGGATGGGTGTAGGTTTAAACAAGCTGATGCGACGATATAGCTTTTTTTCTAAGTCGTTTCTCAAACTTTCCTCGCAAAATAAACTTCCACTTTTTTAATTACGCATACAATTTTTTTAATTGTATAACACAAGACACTCGCGAGATTAGGGAAATGACTTTTAAATTTCATATAAAGGTCAATAGTTGCACACGCTGATTATAAGTTGGAGAAAATCATGTAAAAAAAAAAAAAAACCGCGACAAGTGATGCTGCTGAAGCTAAGAGGCGGCTGATGAGGCAAAAACAGTATCGACAAGTGAGAAAAGCTTCAAATTAGTATACCTATATTGTATATGTTGCGAATCAGATATGAAAGGCGATTTCATCTCTTTAAATTGGATATGAAAATTAAAATTAAAAAAATAAATATTATAAGCAACAAGAAGTGCTTTTATGAAAAAACAATATTATTTATACCATCCTGATTATAGGTATATATATGTCCGTGGTATGCATATACATATTCATTTTTCATCAACATGAAATGAACGTTTAGCTAAGTAAAAATGATTGTGTACTAGATTGTAAGTTATAATTAAGTATATGAATAATATAAATGAATATATATTATATATATACACGAGGCAATTATTATTAAATTATGATAATATAATTATTATAATTACTATTACGTGATGATGAATAATAGCATTACATTGTGACTAGGGAAGTAAATAAAGGTTGTCCTGTATGTCATTGTGCGTTTTTACATTTTTATTTTACCCTGCCACATTTATTGGTACTTAGTTTTTTCATTATTTATTTTTACGCCTTTTTTAAAGTTTAAGTCGTTCCGTAGAGAGAACGTTTTGATATTTTATTTTTTTTATGTTTAATTTATTAGCATCTTTTAGTGGACTATTCAGTTATTCAAATTTAATGGAAATTCGTAAATGCATTCTCCAAAGCCGTTTGCTTGTTTTATTTTTATTAGATTTTATCAAACTCTGAAACAAATTTTAAATTTTACTATTAAAATAGTTTTTTTATTGTTCAACAAATTAATTATGAATTATTTTGAAATCTTTGCTGCATTTGATTCATAATTAAGATATTTTATTTTTCATGTTTAATTCATTAGTCTTTTTAGTGGATTATTTAGTTATTTAAATTTTGTGGAAACTCGTAAATGTATTCTTAAAAGTTGTTTGCCTTTTTTCTTTCGCTACGAGTTGGACAAGGAGAGACAACTGCGGTGCTCCGATGTGTTCCAAAACACAACGCCAACTAAAAGTTAAGTGCATTTAATTTAATATATTTTGTAACTTTTTCAACATGATTTACTATGATATATTTGAATGTTAAATATATGAAATATTTCCGTTGTTTGTTCTTCTTTTGATTATTGTTTTTACAATCAAACACATATTTAAAAAATTCTGTTATTTGGTAAAGCAGTATTGCTCTCTCCCTCGCTTATTCTACCGTCTTATAATGTACTTTAAAATTATTCTGCAATAATAAACAATATTGTAATTTTAATTTAAAAAAATTCAACATTTACGAATAAAATTCCGTTTTATTTTTTATCCTTTTTTACAAATTAAAGCAACCAAATATTTATTTTTCTTTGCTGCAATTCTAAAAAGAAAACGAAAAACAATGAAAAACATGTTACTCAAACATTTGTTGTTTCATAAACTTGAAACTCAATTTTTAGAAATTTGGATTGTTTTCGAGATTTGTGTACAATTCAAATAGACCGACGCCATGATGGGGGAAGAACGTCCAAACCGGTAGTGCCGGCTCAGCCATTTTGTTTTGTTATAATCGAATCTACAGCGCAGCGGAAAGTGGACTGATAGCTCTGAGAACGACAAGCGAGTGCTGAAACGCCACTTTAGTCGAGAGAAGCTTGAGCATAAGCAGCACAGTTTGTACCTTCGACAATGTCTCACGGCGGCAGAAACGAGTGTAGAATATACGTGGGTAATTTACCGCCCGATATCAGAACCAAGGACATCCAAGATTTGTTCTACAAGTTTGGTAAAGTAACCTTCGTCGATTTGAAAAACCGTAGAGGCCCTCCATTTGCATTCGTCGAATTCGATGATCCGAGGTAAGTGCGCGTTACTTTACAAAATGTGCTCCAAAATGTTGTTTACATAAAGCGCCTAGCTATCTTTTGTCGTTTGGAACAAATTAAAAACTTGAAAATCATTCAACCGATAACAAATCAGAATTAGGTTAACTCTTTTTCTTTTTTTTTTTCTAGCGACCATATTTTTTATCATTAAAGATAATGTCACCCAATCATCTAGCATTCGTCAAACACCAACCTAACCTCAAAATTGATTTTGAACAAATGATTTTTCAGAGACGCTGAGGATGCAGTCCATGCAAGAGACGGATATGATTATGACGGCTACAGATTACGAGTCGAGTTCCCGCGAGGAGGAGGACCAAGTAATAACTTCCGTGGCGGGCGTGGAGCGGGCGACAGTGGTCGCGGAGGCCGCAGCGACATGAACAATTCACGAAGCCGAGGCCCGCCCGCTCGACGCTCTCAATACCGTGTTTTGGTCACGGGTCTGCCACCTTCCGGTAGCTGGCAGGATCTGAAAGATCATATGCGTGAAGCCGGAGATGTCTGCTTCGCTGACGTTTATAAAGACGGCACTGGAGTTGTCGAATTTTTACGTTATGAAGACATGAAATATGCGGTCAAAAAACTCGACGATTCAAGATTCAGATCACACGAGGTAAGATTCAAGTTTTTCTTTAATTTTGGTGAAACTGAGTGTATTAATAATTATCAATTATCAGAAATATTTAAAATATACAAGAATTATATAATTTATATTATAAGCTGTAGAAAATAGAATTAATTTTTAAACTCGAAACGAAATTTAAAAAATATGAAGTTTTTGATAAAAAAATTCTGAGTGACACACTTAGTTTAATTTATTCTATTGATTTAAAAGTTCGGAGAATAAGAAACTGATTGCATTTTTTTTTATTTTCAGGGCGAGGTAGCTTATATTCGTGTGAAAGAAGATCATAATGGAGGTGACAGAGGCCGCAGCGAGGACAAGGAACGGGGTAGAAGTCGGTCGCGTAGTTACAGCTCGCGTCGTCGTGGCTCGCCAACGTACTCGCCACTGCGTCGCAATTATTCGCGATCAAGATCCCGCTCCAGGTCTCGCTCGTACGACTAGTGTGTACGTATATATATTCTTAATGTTGATACCAGCAAATGCTTATATATTATATTTATATATAGCTTTGCTCACGCCTTTTGACTAATTCATTGAAACATGATTAAATTAAATTTTAAGGGTATGAAAGTCAAAAGCCGGGTTTTGTTTGAGCTCTTAAGCTTACCTGATTTGCGTTGGTTCAGTAGATTCAGTGGAACGCCCATTCAGATTTGCAGTTTTGAACTATCGATAACATATTTTTGAAGAAAAGAAAAAAGAAGACATGCCAACTTGTGTTATTAGTCAGGCTTTTTTCTGTTCTTGTTCATTCCAAAGATTGTTCGAAAGATTTCTTCAGTCAAATTCTATATTTTTTTTATCGTTTTTTTCTGAAAAATGATTTGTTAACAATCATTAGTTGACGACCAACCAAATGTTGCATTATATTTACTTTATTTGCAAAGAAGTAATGACAAGAAAAGAAAAGTACCGCCGTGAAAAATCTCTGTATATAACAACAAATGTAATTGATTTCTAAATGCAAAAGATAAGACCATACAAAGTCAAGTTGATCAAACGCTTTTGTGAAATAAAACATCGACAATACGCGAATTTAATATTTAATCATGCACTACGAAATACCTTGTGTTTTTTAATTGGAAAAAAGAAAGATAATCCTTTTTTTTTCATTCAAACCGTACCGAGAGAGACAGAGAAAACCAATTGAACTTGATCTTTCCGAAATGATGTGCCGATTTTTAAATGAAATTAATTTTTTCGCTTGTTAATAATAATAATTGTCATGTGAAAGTTTTTTAATATAAGGAAGCATGTACCACATTTTTTATATAACTTAGTATTGGAGTATTTCACAAAACATTCCTTACAATTTTCCTCTCAAGCATTCCTCTGTAATACTTAAACAGTGTCTCCCTATTTACAATTCTTTTAACAATTAGAGGTCTCTGTTTTTTTTTCTCTTTTTTTTACAATTAAACGAAATGCACTAATACTGTAGTTTAATTTGCACAAAATCTGTTTTTGTTGTACAACTCGAAATGAATTTAAAGTCTCAGGCAAACTGATTTTTTTATTCATTGAGTTTTTTTATTGAGTTTAATACGTAATCAGATATAATGAAATTGAATAAAAGAGATGTCTAACATTTAGTAGCTTTATCAATTGATTTGTAATAAAAATGATGATGTCGATAATATAAACTAATGTATTTTTTCTTTTTTGTATATTGGATTGGATTGTTACACAATGAATGAAAATACTGAAATCCGCACGATGTTACTTCTTGGATGGATAATATACACGTTCGCACGCGTGGACGATGGAATGCGTACGAATGGATGACAAGCATTTATTTATGAGGATAAAACGTTGGATAAGATATGGATAAAAAATGCGAGGGAAAAGTTTATGGATAACAAGGTTCAGGATTGCGAAAAATTGGAGGAGAAAGGGAGAGAGGTTCGGATTTTCATCGCATTTTCAAGGATCGTTTCAATTTATCGTGATCATTCGCAGAAAAGCATTGCAAAGTAATAAGGAAATTTCATCGTCACCCTGGTAAAATCGTGGAACCTTTTTTCGATTATCACTAGTTTCCAATATTCATTTTTCATTGCAGTCAATTCCCCCAACTCTATTTTTTTTGTCTACACTTTTTTTTGTGCCACTTTTGTTCTTTCAATTTTTTAACCATTAGAATTGTTTCTCTGACTAATGTTATGATAATTTTGTAGTGATTTGAAAATTGATTTTAATTCATGCTTATTCACCAACTGTGACCGAAACAAAATCGATAATTTTGTATTTTTGAATGTGCAGTTAGAATCTTGTTTGGGGAAAGGATATAGAGAATAAAAACCACACGCATGTTCGTCGTCCATTCGTTGAACTGTAACAAAGAGTGATCTCAAGTGGAGAAAGAGAGGAACATTGTAGATATCATCATTATTCAAGTTTCGAAGAAAAAAAGTTATTTTATGTTGGATTCGCAAAGGATCAAAGTGCTGCGTGGGAGGAGGATATGTGGATTTGTTATGTGGCATCGCGGGATTTCGGATCTGGATTAGCTTGATATTCTGGGAATAGGAAATTGTATGCATATAAGTATGTCGTTTGCGGGGATCGTGTCGGATTGATCGCTGGAATAGGAAAAAAAATCGCGGAGATTATCAGAAAAAGGCGGATTTGGATTATTGTGTATTGATTTCAATTGAGGAAATGCGATGATTCGGGAGGCTCGTCTAGATTCTAGAAGGCACCTGGAGTCATTGCTTTTTTCACTGTCTTCTCTCTTGGAATGGATTCGATTAAGGTATTTATAATCAAACGTACCCTAAAGTACTAATCTTAGTATTCAAATAATATAATCTTAATGATAATACAAAGAAAGATGATTTTTTTTTAATTCAAATTTTGTATCATTGAAAATTCATGTGTGAAGCGAATATTCAATAAATCATTTTTGACAATAGCTCCGATGTGTATATTTTTAATTACAATTTGTCATATTTGAACGTCCCAGTTTCGCTGCAAGGATTTCTTATTTATTTACTTTCAATTTGATTGCGAGTCGATGAAAGTTTCAATTGTTCCAGATTTGTTTTTAAAAGTTTGTTTTTTTTTTGTTCTCTCTCTTTTCCAATGGTGATGTAATATTTATATAACCGTTCCAAACCTCATCGCTTTGCAGCGAGAAGACGAAAAAGGATTTGCATATTCAAAAGTTACTTTAAGTAGTGTATTATCCAACTTTCGAAGGTAAGTCAACGATTATTAAAATAATACAGGTTCTAAGAGGATCATTCACATCTTATCACGAGTACAAAACTTCTTCAACTTGTCTGCATAGTATTAGACTGACATTAACGATACAACTGTCAATCTACAAAAGTATGAATAACAAATTTGTATCAAAAGGATTAATCAGGGATGAGATAAAAATTGTGGGTTCAATATTTCTTTTTGCCTCCTGCTATAAGATGGTTTAAAAAAGTTGACTGAGCTTTACCAACTTTTCTTGTTTGAGAAAAGAACAAGAAACGCTTAATAACTAATGGTTTCGTGAAACATAAAGGAGCTTTTTCTTACCTTGCTAACGATTTTGCTAAATGTCAGGTTTCCAGAGCGGCCTCTCTTAAATTTGAAAAAACAAATCGAGATGGGAGCCAAATAAGTAAACACACACTTAATAGGTAAAATCTATTAGTATTTATTTGTTTAGTCGTATATAATAATTATAATATGTTATTTGTGTTTCATGCATGTCTATGTTTTTGATAACGGTACAATTGATTAAGTACTTTGTTTATTTGAGTGATTACTGAAGTTCGTTGAAAATATTTACTAAACTTTCCTCTATAGCAAACTAACTATAAAATTGTTGACAAAACGGTTTTCTCATCAACTATAT
>JAAMPD010001390.1:0-25079 GCA_025266255.1 Trissolcus basalis | reverse complement strand
GGTTTTCTCATCAACTATATTTTCACATACATCTCTGGTGAATATCAATGATTTTGATATGTTAATAACAATTAGATTATCATTATTTCAAAAATTTCTTTGATAAATATTTGATATCACATTAATTCAACTTTGGTCCTTTTAAATACAGCAAAATCTGTGTACCATCCATCTTCACTTTTTTTTCTTGTCATCTAAGTTATAAAACAAGAGTTTTTTAAATATAAAAAAGTTTAATGCAAATGAAGCAGAAGCATTTTTTCCCTCTCGTTTTTTTATTCTCATATTTGCCGTAACTGTAACAAATTTTTCAACATTCATGAAATTAATGCAGGATTCCAATGCATCTTACAAAAATTTTGCTGTAAAATATTATAAGTTCTTTAGATTATGTTTTCTTTTTTTTTACGAGTAAAACTTTATTTTTCTCTAATATATTGTACGCAACCTTATGTTAATTATATTGTGGTGTAAAGACCTTTTTGGTGACTATATCTATTTCTATTTCAGTATAACTGTTCAATTTTTATTTTCACTTTGAACCATAGAGATTATAATCTTATAAGTAACCCATAAGCGCTATACCTGTAATCTTATAAGCTCCATGTATTTGATATTGATACTAAGGGAGATGACCTATTTTTTGACCGTAACTCAAACATGTTAGAAGACCACATCTACTTATTTTTTATCGAGTAAATGGTTGTACCATAATGATCCTTAGAGATGGCCAACAAAAATTTGTCCCGAATTTCCTTCCTTATTGAATATTTTTGCCCTTTAAAATGTATTTGGTTATAATTGAATTGTTGAAATGTTGGGAAAATTGTATTAATGAAAAATTGAACGGACCAGATTGAAAATAATGGTTTGAGGTGGAATTTAAAACTAACAATTTGTCTCTGTGAAATGGTTCATAAATGATGAAAAGTTTTTTTTACAAACAGATATTTTTATATCAAGGGCGCACAATATCCGTTCTTGGTGTGTGAATACTTTTCAATAATTATTATTTGAAGGGCAGTACGTTCTAGGAACTTTATTCAAACTACATAAGACATGTCTTACTTATTTGTCTACTAAAAATAATAATAAAAGAACATTCATATTAATGCTAGGAACTGTTCCTGCTATATAATTTTTATGTCACGATTTTCTTAACCAGAAACACAGCACTTAGATTTACATTTTTAATTGTAATGGGAATAAGAAAGAAATGTGAAATATAAAATCGAAATTATCAAATTCGTCCCCCCCCCCCAAATTTTTTCCGGAAAGAGAAAAAAAAAGTGTTGTAAATTAATGATCGTTGGTTCAATAAAAAATTCAATACAATTTTATTTGTTTCGCAAAAGTTGAATAAATTTCTTCGCTACGCAAAAGATTTTGTACCTGCATTTCATCATCGATATCAAATTACAATTTGTTTGAGCGGATCGCGAACTAATTTATTTTCCACAATACTAATAGGTGGGGTTTTCTGATCAAAATTCATTCATAGGCCTCATTGTTAAGGGATAATAATATATTGATTCAATTCAATTTTGTCGACAGTGAAATTTAATGTAGAAATTGTTTTTCATGTTTCTAAAAAGGTATCGGTTTACTTCAGAAGTGCAATTTTCATTTCATCCTCCGTTACTGTTTCGACACTTAAAAATTTGTTTTCTCGTTATAAGTAGCTTCCTTTTGCTTAGAATTAGATAACATAATAAAGTACAACTTGAGACTTTGTATTGGAAGTAAAAATGTACGTCACGCTGATGTTATCAATAGAATAAAATGTTTTTAAATTGAAACGAAAAATTTGAAAGTATACGCGAAAGTACGAAAAAGCGCTCAAAAGAATTATAATTTTTCTTGATTATAAAGACTATTAGAAGACCATTATTTTTATTTTCGAATTTTGTTTAATTACTTCTTGAACGATTGAATTATGGCAGTACGATGCACAGACTTTTCGCCAGGAGACAATTTTTCAAATAATGGAAACGGATTGGCGAGGGACAGATTTCCATCCGCGCTTTTCATTCTTTTATTAAACTTTTATAATGGAATAGTATGAGGCGGATGATTTTATTCGAGCATGAATCGAAATAATTTTTTTCTAGACAAGTTTCTTCTTTTTTTTTCTCCCCATGTGGCAAAATCTTATTTAATACAGAATCATAAAACACTCAATTCAATAAAAAAAACTTTTTCTTTCACGTTTTTAAACATTTAATAAAAACGATTGTTTAACTTTATGCAAATTTATTATTAACATCAAACACGCAACTTTTAAAATCTATATTCGTGTAAAATTCTCTGACCTCTCACAAACAAAGCTTTATCTTAACGAATATTACAAAAATGTATGTAGACTAAACTTATTTAAATTGGCATCTTTCAAATTTGGATGTGGTTTGTTTGTTTGTTTCAGTTTACTTTTGGTTGAAAATTGTTGTCAACTTGAGTTAACAGTAAGTCTGTGAATCAAGAATGATTATTAAACATTAGACTTTCGTGCGATAACACATACTTAATAAATCGCATGAAACCTACGAATCGAATAAGTATGTTTAGCGCCTTGCGGCTGTTATAAGAACGTAACTTTTGCTACCCTCGATAATTACTTGGTGGCCTTTCATGCCAAATGTTAGTTTATAATTCTTAACCGTTACGATAGTTCATTTAAAACGTTGTATTCTGAGAAATCTACTCATGCATCAGTAATTGTTGTAATTTTTAATTTTTCTTAAAAGAGTACACGATATTATACTTAAAAGTTTTAGATTATTAAACTTGCACGAAAAACGATCTCGCGGACCACTTTTTTTTTTTATTCAAGTCAGATAAAACTGCGACTATAAATGATAAACAACATTTACACTTGTAACTAACATTTTAATATGTAAATTCTTTGCAACTCCAGTTTTATTTTAATCTCAATTTTTTTTTAATCATTTGTCAATTTCAATTGTTAACGGGAAACGTTTTATAGTTTTTTTTTAATTTAAGTAGGGACCTCATTCCGCATATTTGAATAAGAACAAAAATCCTCAATTTTTCCCCTCAATTTGCCGTGGTACTTGTGGCACGAATTATTATTTCAAATTTTCATACGCTGATTACACATTTTTACCCTGACACGATTACAAAAATCAATACACCTACTTAACTAGAATTAAAAAATGATTGATTTTTCGCAATCAACATTTGTAAAAAATATATCTCCATCGATATTCCAAAAGAAATGTGCTCGGAATCCAACTTTATCAGAAAAATCATAGCAATGGAAAAATTGTGCACTCATTTTGTACATTCTATTTCTGTTTCAAAGTATTCCACCAAACCCATCTGCAACCATAAGTACGTAAATTCTTAAATATAAAACGTTTATTTACAATAAAATTATTTTGTAGAAAATATATCCTTTTGAAAAATAGATGCAAACATTTTGGTTTTTTTTGTATTTACAAATAAATGCTCCTAGGCTATTCAGTTTGAAATGTCTTTTGGAATTTTATTTGGAAATTTTCCCCGGTGTTTGTGTTTGATTATCATCGTTAAATTTATGCGACCAATTATGACGTCAAATTCATATCCCTCGGTTCGACGAAAATTTTAATATTGTCTTTAGAGATGTGAAAGTGTGACTCACGTTCTAGATGTGCAAATTTCATTAACCATAATAGACATGATATTCAATAATAGACATTTTTTGCATGATTATAAAATATCTTTGATATGTATTAGATGTCTAACTTCTATTCTACAATAATTGGGTACTTTAATGGATTAAACGTTCAATGAAAAAAAAAAAAAACTTATACGTATCGATCACTTGTGCAGAAAAAAGCTTAAACTTTTTTCTTATATTGAATGGAATGACAGCAATGTCGTAGAAAAATCAAAGGTGATTTTTCATGCTATATTACAATTTTCTATGGCATTACACTAAATCGTACTTCCTTTACAATGTGTACGATGATTGAAGACATTTCTTCCCCCAATGTAATCATATTCCATTCATCCAAGATATTCTTTAAACTATTCACGTTGAACTAATATCCGATTCTGCTTTATTTCTCGACCCCCAAGATGCTATTAGTTCTCACTTTTTAATTTTTATTATCATCCAATAGAAAGAAACAATCTCGGATGAATTGAAAATCATTTCCCTCCTTTTTTTTTGACACATTGAACCATGATTTGTTTCATATCACATCCATCAAAATATACACATAACAAAATTTCTTCCTGTTTCGATTACATGATATCGTTTGATTTGTATGCGGTGGAAATATTTTAAAAAGACATAAATATAAGATAGAAAACGACATTTCGATCCAAGTAAAAATTTGTGTATGGCCACATTTATGTTTCTTATACATGACTATATATGTAACATATTTGTGACATAAATGTTATGTTTCTATACATGTACATATAAAACTTATGCATGCCCTATTTATGTTGCTATATATTTCACATATGTAAGATATATATGCAACGCATATGCTCTATATGTGATATTAGAATCATAAATTTGTGTCATAAATATTGCTATATATGAGTCATTTATGAAAACTTATAAATTTTTACTTGGAAATGTAAGTTAAGTTAAATAATAAAAAAAGTTTTTTCCTTAGTTTCTTAATTAACTTTTTAATGGTAACGTGTGCTCTTGTTAAAACTAAATACTTATGATAATGCATTGGACAGCTTATTAGAAAAAAAATGTCTTATGTTTGCGGCTTCACCTGTTGTACTTGGTTTTAATAATGAAACAAATTCACAGCGTCGTATTGAGACAGAAGTTTGTGCGCGTAATATTTTCCAATCAACTATTTATTGAAAATGTTCATTAAAAGATAACGAGTTGAGAAAGAGAATTAATTTGAGTGAAATTGTTATCAAGTTTGAAAATAAAAGTTATGAAATGAACTTGAAATGCTTTTTTTGCACGATCTTATAACTTTTCACTGTTTAGCAAGTGACCCGTTTATTTTAATTTGACTTTTTTTTCCTCTTCTTTTAGGCAAGCGTGAATGCGTGGATGTTTGAGGGTAGGTGGTGATTTTCGCACTGAAATGTTATTTCTATCAATGGTATGTTTTTATTGAAACGACGTTTAACTTTGTTTTATTTTATTGTGTTACCTTATCAGTTTAACTTCAATTGGCATTTTGCACCAAGCCTTATAATAATTCGGCATCCAGGTCGCGAGATTAAATACGTTTGCAACAGTTTAAGTACGTGGTCCCTATTTCATAATGTCCGTTTAAAATGCACCCGTTTATAAATCACTATCATCTCTATACTAAATCTACCAGTTTAATGTCACAAATGTCAAATGTTGAATTGATCTTGAAAATTGACCTTAAGGATATGTTGAACAATCTAATATCAAGAGAACGGAAATGACTTTTTGATGTAACCAATAAGAGGTCGCGTTTTTGTTTTTTAAATATCATCACACTTAATTGAAAATCTGAATCACGCCGGAAGACAAGGAAAGTCAATTTAAATCTATTTTCTTAAACTTTTGTTTTTTTTTGATTTTTTAAAATAGTATTCACTCATGCAAAAAATTGTTATTTAAATATTTGTTAAAACGTATTCAGAAGTATATAAAGTTTAAAATGGTTACATTATTTTGTTATTTTGATTTACATCATTTGATTGGAATAATCGTGCTCAAGTAGAATAATAGATCTTTTGTGCATAAAATGTTCAACTCTTTCATCTGTGCCTGGCAGAAACAAGTGATTCATTTTACAGTATGTAATAAGTTCGTAACTTTCCATATAGACATCTCATAACTATTTACTCCAGATTATAAATATATACTATTCAAGTTTTTTTTTGTTTCTTCTAGTTGTTACACAATCGTACTTTGAATAGTTAGGTACATGAGAAGAAGGAAAAAAATGTATTTTTTCCACTTGTATTCTGAACCGACAAGTGCGCGACTCGTATGAAAAGTAAGACGTGCATATTGTTGTTTAGAAAAAGAGACCATTTTTTCAACATTGTTGAAAAATAACGGTTGAGCATTTATCATAATTGTTGTTTAAACGTAGTTCGGTCTTGCTGTGCAGCATAAAAAGTTAAAAGTGCCCCGTAGGTATGATGGATTTCTGGTTCGGCTCTCCCATCTGTATATTTTGCGATTGCCGTTGGTCTTATTGACTCGACTGGCCGCTTCCTGAAGGGCCACTGGTTTCTCTGTAAACGCAACTTGCAACGTCAGACGTGCTACTTTTGCACTCTCACAAATATGAAAACACAAAAAAAAAATGGAAATTGAAAGCGTAATAATTGAGGAGGAGAGAATAAAAAGGAAATCGAAGTGAATGGAAAGCAAAAACAATAAATACATCTTACCGGTACTTGCTTCCGATTGAGGCATGAATTCCTGAAGTTCCGCGATGAGGGCTTTTATCTCCTCCGAATCTTTTTGAATGCTCGCAAGTTCCTCTTCGTTAAAATCCAAAGTTATTTGTTTGCAAAGAAGAATCTGCGTGATAACATTGCCTATGTTCGACGGGCCAGCTTTGCTCTCTGAATCAATAATGAATTGTACAGTCAAGTTTCAAAATTATTATCATTTTGATTTTCTAAAGTATTTGTGAATCATACAAAATATATATTTAGCATATACCTAATATATATGTTGTATGTAGTTACGTTTACAAATTATTATTATTATCATTATTTTGTTTTTGTAAAATGTACATGCTAAGTATATTTAATATAAATATATTTATGTATAAATACATATTTTCTATTCTATTTAATTTATGATTAATTTTATTATATTTTAAAAAATTTATTAAATTAGACGTGATTATCCCACAGTTTAAAATTTTCAACAGTTTAATAACAATAGCTATTCAAAATCTTAATGCTAAAAAATTATAAAAAATGAAAAAAAAAATCATATTTTATGATTATCCTTTGAACTACATTTTTAGAATTTTCTGTTGTGCAGTTTTTGATTAATTATCGTTAAGCTGTTGGAACTGATAAATTGCACGGAAACCTGCCCTATTTTATTCAATTTGTTTCTAATCGCAATTTTAAAAATTACCAAAATATCCTGTCATGTCCATAGGGATGATCCGAATCAAATTTCTACTCCTGTAAAGTTCACGTAAAAAGAGCTGTGCGAGAAAAAATAGAAGAACCAAATTGTTACTATCTGCTGGTATCCCTGCTTCCATAGCGCTGAAACAATTTTGCAAAAATAAAACATTTTTTACACCCTCGAGTTATTTTGCAGTTTAAAAACATTTAAATATTATTTTAATGATGATAAGCTGATACTTTTATGATTTCTATAAAAAAAAAGTTGTCTGTGGGAGAAGAGGCACTTGAGCTTTGTGCTCAACAATAACATACGAGTGTACATTATAGAATGTAAGTCGCGTGCTAATAAGATTGTTACTGCATCTAGGGCAACATTTTTAGACATTTCGTATTGCGATGAAATTTCGTAATGTTGTGTATAACGAGATGTGCGAGTTGCGTTTTTTGATACACAACTGACAAGAATTTATTCCCAATTATCGCATCTTTCTCGAGTGTTGCATAAATTTGAATTGCATCGCACTTGTGCTGACGGTTGGAAATTTTTGAATGAAAAAGGAAGAAAAAAAAAAGATGAGTGGGATTAAAAAAGCAAAGTAAAAGGGAAAAAAGGAAAAAAATTGCAAAAACAGCGTGGGGTTAATAAAAATGATGACGAAACAATGCAAAATGTCACGGCTGAATCAGTGGGTCATTTGTTGATCGTCTTTTGTGGAACATGATCTTAGCCATTCATCTGTTTGATTCGATCTAATCGCGCGTACGTCATACTCAAGGCAGAAAAAAAAATATGCGAGAGAAAAAAAAGAGCCCCGACGGTTCTTTCTATTTTCATTCGTATTTCATCATTTAGTATCGATTCCTTTTTTTCTGGATATAGTAGCGATGATAAATGGCGTAAAAAATTATGTAAAATGGTCTGTCTCTTGATAAATGGCGACAAAAAATGATGTCTGAAAGAAGAAAGAGGGCAACTATTTTTCCTTTTATCATTTTCTTTTCTTTTTTTATATAAATTCATACATATAATGATGCAGTCTAAATTAAAAAAAATTAAAAAAAAAAAACAAAAAAAAAAAAGCTGGAGTGTTGGTGTGTAAAGACAAAAATAGTTGATGCTGGAGACTGTACTTATTTTTCACGAGACGGAGTGAAGTTTCCCACGGAAAAAAGGTGCTCGTGAAATATTGATATTTTCATTAGTAAGAGTAAACTGCGACTGCGAGTCTTCGAAATGAATTTCTTTTCTTCTTATCAATTTTTGTTTATCGCGAAATCGTCCCGTGTCGTCTCCGATCCAATTTGTTTTACTGTTTTTTTTCGACCCGAAATTGTTGTTCCATAATTCTTTTGATCCGTATCAATGCACGTAATGAACTTTGAATTTTCTGTATCGATGAAAACGCATCCATCAATTTGTATAATGAATTAATGCGTTCTGTCAATAACTGACTTTTCGCGGTTCAAACATAACTAATCGAAGAAGCTTGTCCTGTTTTGTTTGCGAAACAACTTTGATGCAATAACAAGTGTCTGGAACTGACTGATGAAAATGAATTCAAAGGGGTGTAGTGGTTCCTCAACAACTCATTCATTTTCGTTGTTGCAACATTTTTTATTCTGCCATTTTTTTCTCCTTTCTGTTAAATTCTTGAAAGAAGTAAACTCACAAGAATTAACATTCTTCAACTTGAATAAAAATGTTGCGTTTAAAAAGTTTAACCGCTTATACTATTCATCAAATTCGATTCAATTTTAATAATTTAATATGAACAATAAAATATATAAATTTTATAAAATTTATTTTTTCATTTCAGTTGGTATAAAAAAACCATATATTTTTTCTATACAAATGTAAACATGTATGTATGACACAATATAATAAAAATAAATAAATATTTATATATGTATATATATGATATATAGATTATATAATCTTTTTTACTATGATGTAATCAATTCATGAAGAGATCTTATTTTTATTGACAAATCAATTTTGGGTGAAATAATTGAATTGTTCATTTGGAATTCTGTTAGGAAATGTTTACATGTATATTGAATAAAGCGATTATCATAGTATGACCATCTGGCAGATGTCCAGGATAGTTGGACAGGAACAGTGACAATTTGTAGATGAACTCGTATCAATTCCAATGAGGATTTACTTCCAGTTTCCGTAAAGTGACAAACATAATGGACAGCATGTTAGACTTCAGATGATGGTAATGAAGAGGATCTAAATCCTACACGTAACAATTATTATCCTGTAATTGAATATCACACGGAAGAAACTTTTTTTTTCTACTCTTTTATTTCGTAACTTTTTCCACGACGATTTTTCTGTTAACGATGCGATGTTTTTGTGAATGCGAGAGAAAAAAATGATGAGAAATTTTGTTTTTCATTTACCTTCTCATTTGAGGCAGCACCATTTGCGATGTGTTCTTGCATGCTTCGACGCAACTTCGACGTAATTTTCGAATCTTTTCACGAAGTTCTGGACAGTCTCGCGTTTGTCCAATTGTAATCAACAAGTCTCGGAATTGAGCTACTTGATTGTTAATGTCGTGAATTTGCTGTAACAAAAGGGAACATTTTCTTCTTACCATTTCTATTCAAATGGGAAATAAAAACTCGTAAAATAAAAAGATGAGCATCTTTTTACACCCCATTTTCTTAAAATGTAAAATTTTAATGTGTTCACGTTCAACATGTATTATTTATTTATTCAATTCATGTTTGAGAGAAGCTGTTTTTGAGTTAAATTTCTCATCAGTAAACAAAGTATCAAAATTCTTGAAAGTTTGCAATTAAGCAATTATTCGAAACAGGGTTCAACAAATTACAAACAAAAATTATCTACTGGTCCGAAGTTTGCGCCGACTTTTTGCGATTCAATTTGACGTATACAAGTTTGTAGGGTGAATTTAAATAATGTTGAACTTTCTTCCACCCAGTTATATTGAATATCGTATGTGAAAAACGAAATCGTTCATTTTATTATTGACCGTAAACTTCATTTCCCTTTCAAACATATCGAAGGTATCGAACGTTACATTAAAGTAACAACAACTTTTCAACGGGACAGATTAAAATCAAAGTGTTTATTGATTGGATGAGATTTATGATTTTAATTGGCAATTTACGTATGGAAATATTTATTCCACATTTCTGTAAACGAGCAGTCTGCATTATTATTGATTTTATCAATTAAACAAATTTTACTTACAAGTCATCATAATTTTGAGTGTTAAAAATGTCATACTGACATTTCAAACAAACTCGTTAAAAAAAACGCATTAAAAAAATCTCGACGTACAATCTTTTTTTTCCGTGCGCGCGAAAAAATTTTCAACGGTTGCTATTTTTTTTTTTATTTTTTTTTTTATTTACACACGTCGTTAAAAAAAATGTCACTCATTCGTTTCTCATTACTGTTTTTACGATCGCGACAGTAATTATTGACTTGTTTGATGAATTCCATCGACATGTAATTAATTATCAATTAATTCAACGGTCAACTCGTTTATAAAAAGCGAGACATCTTGATTGGACATTTTCTTTTTTTGATTTATTGGGACACACGTACACGGCCGTGCATATGTACTTTTGAGAATAAATCTCAATACATTATACGGCCGCTATTTCATAAAGTTTTTTTTTACGAATAATGAATAAACGGGATAAATGTTGGGGATGAAATGTTTGCCTTATTAATATTAATTTTTACGCAGCGTTTTTATTTTTACCCACATTTTCTAAATCGATATTTTATAATAAAATATATATCGGGATGAAACTTGTTGATAGAAACATATGAAACATAAAATATCATTTTGAAGATGAGAAATTCTAAAATGATTTTTAATGAGAAAAAAAAGCGGAAGCTTAAGATTGATAGTATTTTTACGTCGAAGTCAATGTCTTTGTTGAAATTCGCAATCGTGATTTATCAATTTCAGGTGCAACTGCGATTGAGAAATAAATAAAAACGAGTATCAGTGAAATAACGAATTCTATATTTTTTTATTTCTATAATTGTATTTTTTTTTTTATTTTTCTATCTTTATGATGAAAGTCGTGAATTTTATGGGGACTCGGTTGGTGTCGTAAAATGCATCTGCTGAACTTTTGAGCTCTTTTCATCATCATCGAGCTCCCGCTCGTGCAACTACCAAGATGACTCTAAAACCAGACGCACGTCGGACCAGTTGTCATTGATCCTCCCGTTCGGAAAATTATTTCCGACCCATCGATCACGTGAAAAACTTGAACAATTTTTCCTCCAACAATTTTACGTCACAAAATCATTTTTACTAATAAACTTTCAATAAAAATTAACTTTCCACACGTTCCCATTAACTTTTCAATCGGAAAAATGTTTCAAATTATTAACCAACAAAAGGCAAAATTTGAAATGAGAAAAAAGAAAGAGGGAAAGAGAGACGAGGAAAAAAAACTAAATCATTCATTTTGTATGTTTCAAATTTTGAAATTGAAATGAGTTTTATAGGAGAGAATGAATTTGCAATTGAAAAAAAATGAGAGAGACCTCAAAGGTTAAAATAAACTAGGCTGGTGAAAATGAGAAGAGAGGAAACAAAAATGTAAATTGAGAGGGCGAGAAAAAAATTACCGCGGCGATTGCGGATTCAGACTTTTCGGAGTGGCATTTGCTGGCAGGAGTTGAAGTCTCCGTCATCCTCTAAGTCAGCTGTTTGTACATCGCCTCTCGCCACGGGAAGGGCTCGATCTCGTTGAACTCATCTTCCAGCTCAGAACCCCTCGAGCACTACATTGTCTGCTGTGATCCGCAGAATTTTGGTATCCCCGCCGGAGGGACTGCTTGACGAGGCAAAAAATTTGGTCATTTTCGCGCGTGCCCGTCGAGCCACCGGATTAACAAATGGAATCACATCGCAAGGCCCACACGTGGCTCTGTTTACAACTCATTCTGCTTCAAAAACGGGGCAACGAAAACACGCAACTATCCGCGCTGCAGGAATACGCGCGAGAGACTGAAAAGAGAGACCGGTGTGGATGTATTATATTAGGTTGATGCGCATGTCTGACTTATTCGACGGCATACTACTGGATTTCTATTTTCAGGTCAACTTGCGTTAATCTTCGACAATAAAAACAATTTCGTCCGGGGTGAGGTGAAATGTCACGTTTTTTCCTCGCCCGGAATTATCACGCATCTGATCACTGATGTCCATCGTATTTTTTTCCTCTCCGTCCCAGCCTCGTTGCGGCCCCTTTCAGGAATTAATGAACGTGAAATAATTATACCCCGCCGAAGAATAATATTCAACCAGTCAATTTAATTCCATCAGTCGACCGATGCAATTTGTCTCTTTCTCCCTTTTTTTCGAATTGGGACATTTTTATAATCCTGGCTAATTGAAGAGGATGTTTTTTTGCGCTCGAACAATTTTTTCCCACGTCTCCTTTTAAAGGAGATATGGTGATTTTTACATGACGACCGACTCGTCTCCTTCCACCTGAGAAGACGATGGGACGTGATTACAGAAATTTAATTAAGCCTCAAATTGAAACGAGGGTAATCGGTTTCTCGAATTTCAATTAAGCAACACCCGGACACAAGCTTCATTCTTATTTCATCGTTAGCAAGATCTTGAGGAGAATGTAATTGTTCGATATAGTCTTGGGCTCCGTTTGAACATAAGTTTGTATAGGTGATAAATCAACAAAACGCTCATAAAAGAGCTAACCTTTCATCAGAATTGATTTCAACTAATACAAACCAGTAATTGTACTCTGGTTATTTCATTTTCTATTTTTCTTTCTATCTTTTCAATGAAAATATGCTAGTTGTTGATTACCTAATAAGTCAATTCATTTGTTTCAGATTGAAAAGAGGATCGAACTTAATTGTATTTATTTTATTCCGTTTAAATAGTAAGACGCTGCAACGAGTAGAAGTAACTAATCATTGGTCGATACCAAGCAGCTCAGAAGGGTCTCAATTAGGAAAGCCTTCTTTCAACGGAAAGTGTGAGAGTGTGAGTGTAGTCGCATTCAACAACTTCAGCTTTTTTAATTGCTAGGCGTATAATCGTCTTTTCAAGCAGCAGTTTGTGTTTAAGGCTTTATTCAATCTGATTGTGTAAGGCAGCAATTTGAAGGAAAATACTCTTCGCGTTAAAAAAAACTTTTTAATTTTTTCGAGATTGCCATTTTTATTATTTATCCCCTCCACAATAATGAAAATTGAAAAATGTGGAGTTGCTGGCGAGCAATTCTGGCTTGTACGTTTTCAAGCTCCGGGGTAACATTGAATTTAATGAGTTTTATCATTTATAACTGTCTTGTAATTATTATTTAATGAAGCGATAATAATTCACGAGCGAGATTAATGTTTGATCCGGTGTTTTTATTATTATTACCGCCGAGTTTCATCTTTGGATTCTAAAAATGAGTCTGTAGTTAAGTGGAACTGGATAAAATTTAGTATGTAAACTAATTGGCAATATGATTTCTTAATGAAAACTCACATCTCTAATGAAATAGTTAAACTTTATTGAAACCGTGTTATCTTACAACCTTGCATTGCTCTCTCACCTTAAGACTCAACTTCTTTCTTCAACTCGTAAATCTGCAAGAAGCAAAAGTCCAATTATGAAAAAGGGATTATTCAAATTGACGAAGTGAAAAATTGCATGTCGCGGTGTACGATAAATACCTGAATGTAAGCTTCAGTCAAAGTTATCATTTGGGGCAGGGTGGGTGTAACATGCAAATCTTGCATCTCGTACCACTGGTTCGTGGCTTTGTGCAAGATATAAACGCGATAAGTTCCTTGGCCGGGCTCCCCGTCGTGGACGATATTTGCAACTAAATCGTATGTCGTGTGCGGATGTTTGGCTTTGACTTCCGGCGTTAAAATGTCACCAAAGTCGACGTTTCTAAAATATATAAATTCAGTTAGCCATATCAAAGCCAAATAACTTTTACAATATTAGCATTGTAAGAGAAACTTACTTTACTGGAAAATTGACAATCGTCGGATTTTTCTCCACAAAGAAAGTATTCCTGGTAAACCGTTTTATATACAAAATAAGGTATGGAGGTAATTTGGTTATTTCGAATCTCTTCATGAAGTTCTCTTTGTATGTTTTGTATTCTTTCTCCGACACGGCGTTAAATTTGTTTAACAATGAGTAGAGATGGACCTGAAATAACATCAAGTTCGATTTAAAAGTGATATTCATTTAGCGATAAACATCTAAATGAGATTGTCACCTGTGGTCTGATATTTTCAGTGTGTTGATCTTTGAATAGAGGCGGCGACGGTAAATCACAAGTCAAATAAAGAAATGGACTTTCAGTTACAGATTCCGCATACTCGATTGTATTCAATAGCTCGTTCCTTTGACTTTCCTCAAGTTCAAGTGGTGGGATTTTACGCGTGTAAATCCTCATGTGACCCAAAAATGTCTTATAAATTATACTCGAATCCCTCTTTTTTGTGCCATTGAGAGCTAGATGGAGGGCGTTCAAAAACCATGACAAAAAATCAATCGGGTCTCCTAAAAACATAGATTTTTATCTATCATTTCCAATCTTAAATGTACAATCTTAAAGCGTTACATTGTATTTGTCGTTGGTTTGGTTTTGTATCATCAAAAGTTGTTTTTTTATACCTTGTTCAGTGAATTGAAACTTTTTTTTGCTCCACAAAACAACAGCTTGTAACATTTCATGAGGACTCACATGAGTTTTGAAATTTCGAGGATTCCACAGTTTCCTCATCAGTTCACCAAAACGTTGCACCAACAAATAAGCCGAGTCTCCTGGCGGTCTCGAGACATTTACATAATTCGATTCCTTCAAAAAGAAATCTCTCAGTGGTACAACGTGCGACAATGCCTAAAAAATTGTTTTATAAATACAACTTCGTACTTCACGTCTTTTTGCTTATTTTTCATTTGTTAAAATTCGACCACCAAATTCGTTACCTGTAAAATAACATTACAATAGTCGTTCGCTTTGATGTTATTCAACCCGACTATTCCAGCCGAATACAAAGATCCATCTATCGCTCTGGAAAGTTTATCAGTCGTGTCCAACTGTTTTATTTGTTCATCATCAAATGTTGGATTCAAAACATATTTAATGTCGTCTAGAGAAGAATCTAAAAAAAGTTCAATACAAAATTGATTAAGGATAGTCTAGATTCATCAATCATTTGTGTATCAGAATCAATATCGACGGTTTACAAGTTTCTTACCGACGATTTCATAGTTGTCAGGTAGACAATAAAATTTGAGAGTGTGCAAATTAAGAAATACATGATGACTTTCCGCGACACTATGTGTATACGCGTGGGTGTTCGTTCCTCTTCCTTGGAAGTATTTTCCACAGACCAGACACGCATAGACGTTTATCCTGGATAATGAGACTGAACATAGTTTCTCGAAATCAAAGTCCAGAAACTGACGATTGATTCTGTCGAGATATGGACAGAGGCGAGGTTCGTTTTTCTTGCTCATCTTGTTTTATCTGAAAAAACAATAATTGATTTAAATTAAAACTTGGCCTTTTTTGGAGACATCAGTTGCGCAATTGGAAATTTATCACTTGCGCGAATACAAAAAAAGCATCCTTTGTGAGAAACTTGTAAAATAATATTTTTATGAATTATCATTGAAATGGAATGACGTGGTTTTTCTTTTCTATTTTTTAAGAAATGCAGCAGGCCTTTGATCATTTTAAAACCCAAAATTATATTAGACAATATCAAATAAATTCAACTCCCAGCTACAGAAGTGAATTTTAGCGAACCCTTTTAGCGACGCATTAACTGTTAATTGGATGTTTTTACATTATGTTAAATTATCCATAGCAGGCCTCGATTAACTAATATTTATTAGTAATTTATTATAACTTGATTATTTCGGTCATTTTATGAGTGCTTCTGAGAACCTTTTATCTCGCATAACAATGTAATGAATATTCACAATTTTCTTCAAACACTGTAACATAGCTGACAAAGTTGATCGATTATTTATGAATAATGTAGTTAAAATAAAAAAAATGTAAATAAATGATATTGAAAGATATGTTATTAGAAACAGTTTTCGAATAATAAAAATATGTATTTGGCAAAATTGCAAAGCAATTTGAAAAATTGTATTTCCGTAGTATTTGTACTATTACAAATCAGAAAAGTAATTATATGATTGCTTAAAAAATATAACGAAAGGAACGAAAATGCTAGAGCTTTCAAGTTTCGCGCTCATCATACTTTTATATTCGCGCAAATGACCAATTATGATTATAATTATTATTATAATTATTATTTATAAATATTATAAATAATTATAAATAATTATCATCTGTATAAAAATTACGTATTATTCATTACTTATATATTATTAATATGAAATATTTCAAAATTCATGTTAAACTTAACAAAATCTCTATGAACAACAATCTTAACCTCAAACCGGACTACTCAAAAGATTCACAAATGAGACTCTCACCTCTAACTTCGTAAATCTAAATCAGTTTCTACTTCCTTGTGTTCACTTCACTTTTTAGTTAGGAAATAGATCAAGTTTTATTCAAATCTCATAACTAAATTCGCCTTTTTTGTAAGGTTTATAGCCGGCGTTGTGCTAGCTTGATCTCCTTGATGTTATGATGCTTACTTTACACCTGTCATCGATATTTCAACTATCACAGACAACGAAGACTAATTTTTGTAACTCCTTTCTGCAAATTGAAAAAAAAGTTTATTAGATTTTTAATTCAATCATTTATAAATATAAAATTGTTTGTAAATTAATTGAAATTAATCAAGAGTCTACTTCTGAACGCACCCATGTTGAAAAGTATATTGCACTACGTTCATAATCACAGATTAAGTTGATTTGAAGAATCAACATTCAAAATTTTAAAACGACCTTATAAAGGTGTCAAAACATGGTATAATAACAGAAAACTAAATCCTTCAATGAAAATTCAATGTAATATAAGAAAATACACTAACTTTTTATCATACTACGCACTAATTTTTCAGCCACTTTTTTCAGTCACATAAACACATTCCATAAAAAGGTATCTGCGAAGAACATGAAGGAACCTCTAGAATTGTCATCACCAGTTGCAATGACAAATGAAACTATCTAATCAACAATGTTGTTCTTTTCCTTCTCCTCTAATTCGTTGCAAAAATCATCTCTGAAAAAAATGACACATGTACTAAATCTCATGAGAATATTTTTTTGAAGGACAATAATGTTTTGATTATTGCACCCACATGTCTTTGACTAATCTCTTCATTCGTACAGTGTAGAAAAAATAATGGCCGAGTCCAGTAAATGCGGCAATTAATGTGATACAACCAACAAATTTCTTTAGCATCTCGAATTGGCACGAACGCACTTGTTACAATTTGACCATGTTAGTGCGGAAGGGTGGACGGGTGCAGGTCACGCCACAATTTGACAATGTCCAATCGAGCTGCCTCAGTGTTGTTTTTGTTCCATCATTAAAATTGTCGAAAAATTTTTACAACTGATGTAATATATACAGCATGGTCACTTTGAACTCTTTGAAGCACAACTGCTTACGGCGCATGCGCGCAGCGTCATCTTGTTTCCCGTCCCCTCTTCCTCTGCCTCAGTTCTCTAACCTCCGTCGAGCAGAGTGGATCCAAGCAGTGTGTTAAGAAAGAGAATTATCATCACCAAATTACGTCTTCTAAACAATTGTGTTCATTTTACGTAAAACAAAATGCCGAAGAAATGGCAAAGAGGAAAAATGAACACGCAAGAGGGTTGGCAGAGAGGTGAGTTCAAAAATCCTGTTCCATTTTTCGATCCGAGCGTTCAGCTCTTCTCCGAGGTTATGTTTATAGCTTTATGTCATGCCGAGATTGGTTCCAAAATGTTGGTCTATTGCAATCTACGCTCATGTTTGTTTTATCATTTTTTCTAAATTCCCGATAAAGTTGTTGTTGTGGTAAACAAACAAAAGACAAAAAAACAAAAGAAGTTGTGTTTACAATGACTATTTTTAATGTTCTGTTGCTATGTGATGTAACTGCTGATGAGTCAATAGAAAGTGCGAGAAAACCCGAATGCTAATGATCATTTTTTATAAACAGGGCACGATGACAGGGGCCCCAGCAAACAAAAACGTCGAGTTGAATTCAAAACTCCGCATGCCAACAACCACATGCAGAACCGAGGCACGGTACAAATGGCCATTGATTCGTTTCAAGACAATTTCTCGATGGGTGAAACCAGCGGCCACAGAATCAGACGGAGTCCACATAATTTGGCTTACAATGGTAGACGACCGATGAACCGCCGTAAACCAGGAAATCCTCCGACCGTCGCTCCTTGGAGGGTCAACAAAGAAGGACATATAAACAGAGGATTAACCTGGTTCAGAGTTACGGTAAGTCTTTTGAAAAATTATCGAATTAATGTCAGGTCGGGGAAAAGGAATATTTTTGGTAATTCCCAATTTTTATTACAGATTCCTCAAGGAAACAAATATCCCAAGGAATTTATATTGAAGTCCATTGCAGACATGATAAGCCCCAATCAGTTTTATCCTCTCATGGTATGTATTTGTTTAGACTTGTAGTCACGGTTTAACATGATTTGTCTGAACGTTTTTGTTAATAGATTTTGAATTCAATTTTTAGTATACGGCCTTTGATAAGGAAGCGGTATTCTACCTGGACAGTGAAAGTGATGCGAACAATGTGCTCGACTGCAACAACAAAATTGTTGCCGCTGATGGCTTCAGATTCAGGGTTATAGTGCGACCTGGATACCCGAACTTGGATCCGGCCGATATAACTGACGAGCTGAAGAATAAAATCAAAGTTGCTCTAAACAAAAGATTTTTCGAAGCTAACAATGCCATTGATTTGAGCAGTTTTCATCGTGATGCAGGTAAATTTTCGTTTTTTTTACATTAATTTTTTTAATTAAATTATTTTTAATAAAATAATGTGATTTCAAATTAAAATTACATTTTCATTTTTCACTACAACTTTTCATTTCACATTTCACTTCATTACTGTTAATGGTTTTAAGAATCTGTTATTTTCTGATAGCTAATACATGTTTTTTCTTTTGTTTCAGCATTCGCATCTGAACATTTTTGTGCACTTTTCCGACCTTTCATCATGTCCACAGTATTGACAATTATTGCCGAACACATTCCGAACGTCATGGCCCTTAATTTGAATGACAACAAATTAGTTGATATCAGGTCATTGAAAATGCTGAAAGAAAATTTTCCGAACTTGAAAATATTATACCTGGGAGAAAACAGGGTAAGGAAAAAAGAGCGTGAAAATTGATTACGAATTAAGATTCGTCACGGGAATAAAGATCGGATTGAGATATCCTTTTATTATGTTACAGATAAAAGAACTGAGCCAACTGGACATCATTCAAGAATTGAAACTCCAAGAATTGTTCCTGCAAGGAAACCCATTCTGCAACCGATTCAAATCACGGCAATCAGAATATGTCAGGTGACTTAAATGATTTTCCAATTACAATAGTTTTTTTCCATTCTTTTTGTGTTGTAGATTGAAATCGTATTTGTATAATTTTTATTTGTTTTTCGTTGTGATAAAACATGTTTTCACATTGTCAAGTAACGGGAACGGAGATGAAAATGTATTAACATTTTGGTCGAATGATTTGAAGATAACACTTATTTCTCATATCGAGTGCAAAAAATTATCAATTGAGTTCATTTTTTACTGGCATGGTTGATATTTTATAGCTTTTGCTAACATCAAAGATTATCAATAAAAAAAAAATACAAAAAATAAAAAAATATAAAATATAGAAAAAATTATAAAAAAAAAATCTTATACACAATATAAAACAGACAAAAAAATGGAAACTATTATTCAGAAGAAAAAATTATAAATTCATCGATGATTAAACTTTGCTACGAATGCTTGTAATCTTTTGAATTTATTTTCATTGAGACGATTTAGTAATCCAATTACTACTCAGCACTTTTATCAGTGTGGCAAATGAACCATTCTGAGATATCAGCGTTCTTTTTTGAAAGGCGATGTTCGAAATTCAACGCTCCACTTGAGAACGTTTACATTTGATGGCGACGAATCTCTTACCACTACGTGGTTAAGTTGTTTATTCTAACACAGGGAATGCTTTCTATCTTCCCATTACGCCTTGTGTTCTCAAGAGTATTTAGATCATATTTCACTTTTCCTTCTCAGGAATGATCTGTGATCGATCATGTTGTAAACAAATGAATCGCCTATAAAATATTCTCAGAGTTTGTCATGGTTCGAAGGAGATAAAATATTTTTTATTTTAACCTTTTCTTTTGATCAAGAAAAATTTAAATAAATAAAAAACAAAAAAGATCAAAAAAAAAAAAATCAAACAAATGAAAATACATCAATAAAACAAAAAAAATTGATAATTAAATAAAAAAAAAAAAAAAAAAAAAAAAAACTAAAACTTGAACATTATAGCAAAGTTTTTTTTTTCTTTTACTATTCAATCATGTTGAACGTTAAAAATAGATTTGAATTGATAATCAGAGTATGTCGGCCAAAGTTAATTTTTATTATAAAGAACTTTTAAATCCAAAACAAAAAAAAAATAATAAATAAAATATGAATAAAAAGTTGTCACCAAATAATTTTGCATACGACGTTTCTCACAGATATCATATAAAAAAATGTTATTCAATTTTCTCTCCTTTTTGTAAAGATGTAAATAATGAATGAATAATAATTATCAAATGGAGGTTTCAGTCGAGCAATTACATCTGAATGTAAGAACACCAACTCAAAATTATTTGTATTAAATTGAATTAAATTGTTTTGTTTGCACTTCCTTGCTTTAGCGAAGTTCAAAAGAGGTTTCCGGAATTAATTCGGTTGGTGAGTATACTTTTATAATTCGAAATAATATCTTCCGTGTGTTTGTAAAATTGTCATTATATGTACATCATTATTTTTAGGATGGCCAAGAGGTCAAAAAACCGATTTCGTTCGATCTCGAGGATGATCCAAAGAGCTTGCCCCCATCTCGAATGATCTTTATCTTAAACGAAGAGTCAAAGAACATTGCGATGAATTTCCTTATGGAATATTTCCGCGTTTACGACTCTGGCAACAGACAAAATTTGATAAACGCCTACCACGAGCATGCGAGTATGAGTTTGACTGTGTCCTTCCAATCACAACCGCAGAAACTCGGCAAATACCTGCAAGAGAACAGAAATCTTTTTAGGATAACAGACTCTCACAGAAGACACAAATTGTTAAAAAATGGACGATTACAAGTCGTATCTCTCATCGACGGATTGCCGAAGACTCAACACATTGAGCAATCATTCACAATGGACGTCTGTTTAGCCACGGTAAGAACCAAACTCTTTGTATTCATCTTAATCACACATGATTAAAAATTAAAATGTATAATTGAACTATTTATCTAAAAATATATAATTTATTTATTTTTCAGAAGGAAATGATCATGGTGGTTGTAACCGGAGTATTTAAAGAACTGAACGGAAAAGACGAGCCGCTAAGGTACTTCAACCGAGCAATCGTAATTGTACCAGAAGGAGCTGGATTTTGCATTTGTAATGAACAATTGCACATTACACAAGCGACCGATGAAGAGGAGAAGAAATACCGTACCATATTAAAGATGAGCCAGACAGGAGTTGCAAGTACGAGCACTACTCCGGCCGCCGTTGCTGCACCTGTTGTTGCACCTGTTGTTGCACCATCGAATGAAGACATGCAACGCATGGCCCTGGCTCTCAGTCAACAAACAAATATGAACCTGGATTGGAGTGTAAAGTGTTTAGAGCAATGCGGCTGGAACTTTGATAATGCTTTGGCAGCGTTCGAATCGTGTTTCAAGAGCGGCCAGATCCCAGCCGAAGCGTTCAACAAATAATTTCCAATCGCATTTTTTAATACAAACGTTCATATTAGTTAATGTTTAGTTGATAAAATACAATACCAAACTGCAAAATTCAATTTTATTCTGTAACCGATGAAATTGTTTGTTGCGTGCGCAAATGAAAGTTTTATAATGCTCCGAAAAAAAAAGAAAGAATTGTTGCCTTTATTGCGTATTTGTTGATGAATTAGAAATCGATGAAAAGAAATTCATGGATTATCGGCGTTTGGAGCGTGATGTAATCTTGTGTTAAGTTGTACAAACTTAAACTTATTTTTTTTATAACAATGAATATTTATAATAAAATGAAAAATTAAAGTAGTGGTCGTTAGTTTTAGTTTTTATGATTTGTAACTTTTCCGTGCATTTCCGATCTTCGATGTCAGCATTGAAAAGTCCGTTGTGTTAGACATAATTCAGTCAAATGAACGGATACTTTACTGCAAGTTGTAAATATGTATGTAAAAATCACACAAAAACGAGTTTTTATAAATAATAATGTCTATATTTAGAAATATTTCAGTTTGTAAACTTTGTCATCAAATCAAACGAATGATTTTCATTGATTGTTTTTACATTACGATCTTAATCTCTTGATAACTATACATTTGTATATCATCATACAATTATAATTGTTCGTTAATGTTTTTCATCGTAAGGTAACCAGAGTAATTTGAGTAAATTACAATATGGTTAAATTTGCACACCGTCGAATGTACAATTATAGATGAAAAATCATCAAATTCAATATCTTGAGAATAAAACAACAACTATTTTCTAAACTTTAAGTCTATTGCTCAATTTCTTTAATCTCCAAGATCAACCTTCCATATTTAATTAACAAATTATAAAAACTGTTTTTACAAAATTTAATTTGCTTCAATATTTACATCCACCACCTGACAAAATCTAACATTCTACGCCACAACTTTCTTAGGATTCAAATCAATCAGACTGTTCGAATGATCGACCAACTCCGCGATGCTAATTCGTCCCCTCTGCTTAACAAAAGTAGCCACAGCCTCCAACTCCTGCTTCGAAATATAGATGAACTTCCCTCGGTCATCAATGACTCCAGATAAAATTCCCTCACTCTGCAGATCTTTAATTCTCTCAATAACATTCACAGTTTTGAGATTGAATTTCGTCGCCAGATCCTCCAAGATGACCACCTTATTATCCTTGATATAACTCACGAACTCTTGCAACAAATTTTGACTTTCCTCCTCGTCCTTATCAAAACCTTCCTCCTCTACGCTGAAAGCTTCTTTCATCTTCAGGTACTCCTCGTACTCTCGTTTTTCTTTCTCTTCCTTTTCTTTCTTCTCCTGCTCCTCCTTTCTCTTCTGTTCTTCACGCTCTTGTTCCATTTTTCTATCTCTCTCTTCCTGTTCCTTTTGCTCGCGTTTCTTTCGCTGTTCTCTCTCACGTTCCATCACCTCTCTTTGTGCTTTTTTCTCAGCTTTTGCCTCAAGCTTGGCACGTTTCTTCGCTCCGATTTTGCCATCTACGGGTTCTTTATCTTCTGGCTGACTGTCTTCGTCATCGTTTGCTGGATCTGGTTCTGCTCGAGCAGCCTGTTGTTGCTGCTGGGGTTGCTGCATTCTTCGACGTGCTCCTCGAACTCCCGCAGCACGTCGGATGCCTTGCTCTGGAGCATTTGCAGCGACATCAGGCCTTGTTTTTTCTGAAAAATATGACAAATTCAAATATTTATCATATAATCTATGTATAGGATAATAAAAAAAAATGTTGTCGAATAAAATTGATTAAAAATCCAACATCGTTTCAGTTTGAAAATAATCTACTTAGGGTGTTCTTATTTTAAGAAAAAGAAAAAATATTATTGTTCATTGAACAAATGCATTATAATTTTTGAAAGTTCATAACTAACAGTTATGAAAAAATATTGCAAACAACAATGAAATGAATAGAATTTAATTATGTTTAAATGAATTTGGAAAATAAAAATTACTTTCTGATAACAATTATTTGCTGTTATTCAAATATTGACAGACCATCTGTTTATGATTTAGGTTATGGGAAAATTAAAAAGGAAAGTAGTTATTCTGAATCAAAAATTACTTACTTGATTTTTTACGTGTAACAAAAGTCAGTGCCACGATCAGGATTGTTACAATCACGGCGATAAAAGTTAACAATAACATATCCATTTTTGAAAACTATTGTTCTCTGCATGAAATTTGACATCCGATATTGTCGTGTCAACTTGTTTTGTTGTCAAATCACCAATGTAGCAGACGAGAAAGCCATTTTTTTACACAAACCGCATGGAATTCCCGGAACAGGAACAATACCGACTAATAACGGTATAGTAAGGAATGATAAGAACGATCGTTAGATGGCAGTAACCGTCAAAAAAATATCTTCTTACATTACTTATGAAAAAGGAGTTTTGACTAGTCTGTTTTTAGATATAAAAGGCGCGTATGACCATGTGGTGCCTGATGTGGTGATAGATGAATTATTTAATCTGAATATTCCAGTAATTTCATTTAAAAAAATTTAATTTTTGAACGTGAGGTATCATTTTTAACTAATAAAAGTATTATTGAAAAGACTGTTGATAAGGGTCTACCCCAAGGTAACGTGTTAAGTCCCATTTTATATTCTATATATACCAGAAATGCGGACAAAAATATTAATGATAACACTAAAATACTGCAGTTTGCAGATGATATAGTTATATATTCAAAAGAAGGCGATGTGAATAATCAAATACAAGAGCTAGAAGGCAGTGCAAATTTGTTAGCTAAATTTTTTAAAAATAGAGGATTGGAAATGGCGCCAAAAAAAAGTGTTTTAGTTTGTTTTGAAAAATCTAATAAAGCCATTGACAATAGAATAAAATTGAAAATGGAAAATTCATATATAAAATTGTCACCGTGTGCTAGATTTTTGGGTATGTTTTTGGACAGGCGATTAAACTGGCAAAACCATATTCGAAATATAGAAATAAAATGTAACATAGCCTTAAGAATTATAAGTAGTCTAAGAAGTACCTGGTGGGGAGCC
>JAAMPD010001389.1:0-25114 GCA_025266255.1 Trissolcus basalis | reverse complement strand
ATTATGATAGTAAAATACATGAACAATTTTACATTAGTGTTTCTGCACTAAACTTTTGTAATAACAAATTAGAAACAGAGTTAGATAGAATTATTTTTATGAAATATTTTTACCATTTAAATTTAAATGTCATTCTTTAACTGTGTACTTTAAATTTTATGTTCTGATTATTTAGATTAATTTTTTTCTTTTTAGGAGAAAATCAATGCTGGTTTAGCCAGCGCGGTTGCTGGTGCAGGAAACATGCTAGTCATCGGAACGAGTCATGGTCTAATAATGGCATTCAGCACTTCCCAAACTCTGAAATGGTGCGATCAAGAAGCCAGACATCAGGGAGCAGTTTCAGCTTTGTGTTTCAATCACGATGCTACCAGGATTCTTGCTGGTTATGCCAGGGGCTATATTCTCATGATTGATAGCTCGAACGGCAAAGTTCTTAGAACGCTCACTGAAGTTCATGCTCCTGGAACAGCAGTATTACATGTCAAAGTAATAAATTGTTTCAAGATGCAAAAATCAGAATTACTTTTTGTTTGTTAAAAAGTTTCTTGAATGGGAATAGCAAAAATTCTAATGTTAAAAATTTTTATTTTTTCAAAACATATTTTTGATACGATGTTTCTATTAGTTTTAAAAGATTAAGAATCAATTTCCAAAAAATTGTACAAGTAATATTATTCTAGTCATTGCATTTGTTACTGTAAAAATGTTGTTCATCTACGATCGTTTCTCATTTGCATTTTCCAACTACATTCCAATACTTATCCTTGAAGAAGTTATTATATAATGATTATTGAATAGATTTATTAATAGAAAACGATTTTTGCTATTTGAGTCAAGAACCTTCTTTGATGAAATGTAATAAACTATCAAAATTAATAATTTAAATTGAATTTTTATAGTTTACGGACTCTCCTACACTTGCTCTTTGTAGCGACAGTGGCGGATCAGTTTTTGAACTCAGTTTCACTAGGATCATGGGAGTTCGTGGGTGCGACAGTAAATGTCTCTTCAGCGGTTCTCGGGGAGAAGTTTGTACTTTAGAACCATTGCTGTTTAATGATTTTCCAATGCATCCTCTAAGACACTATACTATTGTTGCAATGGCCACTCTATCAAAGGTAATTTTTCGCAGAAACTTCATGTTTATTATGATTTTAACATATTAGCTTTGTTATAATTATAAAAATAACACCACATAATATTTTAAGTAAATAAATAGAATGTCTAAACTAATTGATGTTTCAGGTAATTGTTGTATGTATTCGACCTAGGATGAAAGTAGTCCTGACACATCCTTTGACAGGAGCCTCGGTCGCACCTCCCCAAGTGTCTTGGCAATTAGTTGTAATCCAATCCGCAAATGCCACCAAAGTTGTCGATCCCGTTCTAGCATTAGGAAGAGATACGGATATTTATTTCTATCAGGTAGATCATACTAAAACATATTTTAAAATTAAAAATTGTTAATGAACTCAGACCGAAATTGAATTAATGAAAAAACTTTTCATCCATATATTATTATCTTAATTTTCCAGGTCTGCACAGAATCAGGATCGCGAATCAAATTACTGCCCCTTCGTAAAATTATTCTAACTTACATGATGAGCAACCTTAGATGGCTCAATGCACGTTCGCTGGTAGTGCTCGACGTGCAAGAAAGATTGCATTTAATAGATGTAAGAACTCCTGACAACCTGGAGATCCTCGACGTCAGTCAAGTGGGAATTTCCTACGCCTCCAGTTATTTCAAAGGCCTCTCCACAGGAGGAAACGTTTCAAAGGTGAACAAATTTCTTTAAAGAAGACAAAAAAAATCAAGTTTAAAAATACAGCCTTTTGAATATACCAGTTATCCATTTGATAAAACTCAGTTGATTTCTTACAGGCGATGGCGTTGGCAGGAGAGAGAGCTTGTTACAACACAGTCATAACTGTTGGAAACCAGCTTTTACTCTTAGGAACAAAAAGTTTACACGCAGTTTGTATCAGAACTTGGACCGAGAGATTGAGGCACTTGGCAATGCAGGGCAGGTTTTCAGAAGCCCTGGCACTGGGTCTGTCCTTTTACCAAGACAAGGCCAAGGCTGTGGTGGGACTGCAGGGCTCGAAGCAACGGAGGAAAGAGATAGCCAGGGACAAGGTCTGTCAGGTGCTGATCAAGTACATGGACAAGCTAAAACCCTGTTCCATGGATGACGATAACACGGATCTGGAAACTGTCGTTTCCACTTGTGTTAATTACTGCGTTCAATTTGAAAATCATGACTTGCTGTTCAACCGACTTTGGGACCTCGTTTACGAATCTGATCAACTCAGGGCCGTCTATCTCCGAGCTTTAGAAAACCCTCTCTTGGATGGCAGTCTGCCACCCAGGTTGCCTCCTCTGATTGCACAACAATTTTTTTCTCTTTACGATGCGGAGAATAGGAGCGACGCCCTGCAGGCTATTGCTATTTTGTTAGATGTTGATTGTCTGGACATCCACCAGGTAAAATTTTGTCACGAACACAATATTTGAAATAGGAAATTCAATTGAATTGATACTTTTAATTTAAATTATATTTTTCATTTATTTGGAATTTGTTCTCTGTTTAGGCTACGGTGATTTGCAGATCCAAAGGGTTATGGGAAGCTCTGATCCATCTTCAGAAAACGTCCTTTGGAGATTTCACTGCCCCCATTCACCAACTGATGCCGGTGCTTAAGAAGTTCCTTTTATCAAACACGACTAACTTGTCACGCGAATGTGTGAATTTAGGTAACGCCCTTCTAGTCTATACGAACTGCTGTTTGGCTGGACGCAACTTCCCACGCGACGAATTGCCCGATGCTGAATCCAAAAAAGCTAAGGCAGACATCCTCAGAGCTCTACTGTCTCAGCATTCAAGCTTAGCTAACGATTCAGAAGTTCCTTATCCTTATTTAAGGACGTTCTTGAAGTTCGATTCGAAGGCGTTTTTAAATGTCATCGCTATGGCTTTTCAGGTAAAGAATTATCCTTTAAGTAAAAATGTTATTTAACAAACCAAAAAGAAACAAACATTTTAATGTGTGATTTTAAAATTGTTAATTCAATTTTTGTATTGATCAATCAATTATTTGTTTTTTTAGGAACCAGAATTTTCATCAGAGATGGGACACAGACAACGTCAGAGACTCGTTGATATTCTCATCCATATAGTTCTTCCAAGCTCTCCAAAAGAGGAACCAAGTCCGGAAGATTTGACAGACGAACAAATAGCAAACGTGTTGATTTTTGTTGTCAACGAAGTCACCCAGGATACGATAGTTATGGAACCAACTCTGTTAAATAAATTAGTCGATACGCTTTGCAACGTTCAATCCGAGAACAATATTTCCAGAGAACATATGACTGAAAAGGAGAATGCCATTATTCGTCTTCTCACTGCTGAAAAGCTCATCCACATATCAGACACGACTCTTTTAAACTTTGCTCAAAGGGCCAATTTGTAAGCCAATGAAACGAAAACTGTTGGTTATTTTGTGAATATGTTTTTGTTACTTTTGTAATAACTAGGCTTTTAATTTTTAGTTTACGAGTGGCCCAGATCGTTTATACAGGCAGAGAGGATTGGTTGTCAGTTTGTCGTTGCATGATCGCCGATCCAATTAAGAGTCACAACGTGTGGCCATGGCTGCAAAGACTTCCCACAAGCACACTCAACAATGTGATACAAGCGCACTTGCTAGCTTTAGTGAAAATCGATGCGAACCAATTAGGGACGTTAATTGCCACTCGAATACCAGCCGAGGTGAATAAAATATTAGAAGCGCTGACCAGCCATCCAGAATTGATGTACAATCTCATGTCAGCGCTTTATCAGCTGGTGCAATACAAAGAGGAGAACAGTAAACTGGAATTGACTGTTGAAATGTTGGAAACTTACTTGGAACTCATGTGCCAATGGAACCGGAAAAAGTTAATAGATTCAATTGTTTATTTTTAATTGAATATTCGAAATTTATTTTTTTTTATTTTGATTCTAGGGAAGAGTCAGGATGTTTCGACGTTTTTGACTTTCCGAATTTTTTTTATAAAAGTGACAAACTTTTTTTAATAAATTTAAATACTATAGTAATTTGTAATCATTTAAAATCATATAGTAATTTTTACAGAATGATTAAAAAATAAATAATATTTGTTATTTAAATAATAGAAAGAACATGCATTTCCGTCGAAACGTCCAGCAGTGTTGGACGTTTCGACAGGTCTATCAGGACGTTTCGACAAATAATATTGATGCGTAAAGAGTCGGCTATAATATTATATATAATTTTTTTTTCACATGACAATATGCATTAAAATTATTATAAATAATTATGTTTCTTAAACATTTCGAAAAATCACAGAATAAATCATTTTGGATAAGAGAAAGATAAGAATGTAATACGTAACAAAAATTTTAATTACTAACCTTCGTCTCGATAAATGAAGTCAATTAATTTTTAGTATTTTATTTTTATGACCAACAATGACAACAAACACTTATTTTTTAGGTAAAAATCAGTGTTTAATACGAATAAGCGTGCTGAGCGCCTTGTCGAAACGTCCCGCAGGTACACTTTTTTATAAAACTTGAATAAACAAAAATCACATCAGTTTTTATGGAATAAAAAATAGTGTAATGATCCGAAAATATCTGTGAACTCTTGAGAAAACAATATATAATCATATTTGTCGATACATCTAAAAAAAAAAAAAAAAAAAAAAAAAAAAAAAAAAAAATAACAACGACTCGCAAAATTTACTTTTCGGTGTCGAAATCAGATTTGTATGTTTTATAATAAATTGAATATTTATTTTATCTTCATTTTCCGTATTTCGGCATAAAGTATCAAACTGAATATAATTTGAAAATATAAAATTTTAAAATCATTATTTACTATTTTCAATACAAATTGTCGAAACGTCCGACTTGTCGAAACGTCCTGACTCTCCCCTACACGAAATGAATTTGAATTTTGTAATTTTTGAATCGGAATTCGTTTGAAATTTTATTTTAAAAATGATTTTTTTACAGGTTGTTGCTCACTTACAAGGTTCTCATGGTTGTCGGTTAGAGAGAGCTTTAAAAATAACAGAAAATCAAAACCACAAGGATGCTGAAGCGGTGATGTTAGAAAATCTTGGGAACTACCAAGAAGCCTTTGACCTGTTGATAAAACAACTAGAAAAATGTTTAGATTTGGTAATTAGGACATTTCTTATTTTTAAAAACGAGAATTTTTATTTACGAGTTTAATATACTTTTTTTTTATCAATTTTAGTATTGTAAAAATAAAATACAAGAAGACGATGCTGTTCGAGTGACTTTGCAACTGAGCGGACTCTGCAGAAGATCTGCTGGGAACCTAGATTGGATGCCACTGGTTGAAACTGTTCTCCGTACAAACACTGATGAAAATAACGAAAAAGGTCATTTTGTCCATTGTAATTTGTTCGGTTACAAAATTATTTATCAATTGATGACAAAAAATAAGATGAAAAAATTTTATGTTTACAGTTCAGTCGTTGAGAGAAAAGTTATTAAATATTGTTTTGGAATCTCTTGGTGGGACCACAGCTTTGTCGATAGTTTTGGAGCAGATACTGAAACATCCTCTGGCAACCAGCGGTACTTTCAAAGATATCAGAAAATTACTAAGTGGTGTGCTCGCGCAATCGAGATACGAACAAACTTTGGTTGAAACGACTGCGAAATTGGTGAGCTTGGATTTACACGAGGCTCTTAAAAAAACTCTGAGGTAATTTGTACGTTAATTTTAGGTAAAAATACAAAAAAGACCATTTTGATGATTTTGAAAGTAATTTAATTCGCTTACTTCATATAATTAATTTGATTTGATCAATTTGATCTATTATATTTTTATATCCACATATCATTATTTGTATCTTATATATATTATATATATGTTGTTCTATGAGGATACTGAAAAGAAATTTGTTAAATTATAGGAATGCTGGCAAAGCATACTCCGGTTCGTCTGTAATTTGTTCGTTGTGCAGACAAACGTTAACTCGGTGTTCAGAATATGTGGCTGTGTTCGAATGTGGTCATGGATATCATATGGAATGTTTATCAGAATCTAAAAGTTGTCAAAAGTGTCTTAATAGAAGAGGATGGGCTCCCATCTCAGGCAACATTCCACCTCCTCCACCACCAAAAATGGAGGTGAGAGCAAATCAGAAACTAAGACAAAAAATTTGTTTATAATTAATGAAAGTGTGAAATGAAACAAGAATGAAATTAAATTTGTAAAAATTGATTTTAGGCAAGAAGAAGACCCTTTTCTCCCCCAGCTTTCATGCGAAATAACGATACTTCCCTCAGGCTGGCTCCTCCAATAGTCTGGCCAGATTTAGAGGGCATTTTTTGATCTAGTCGTCCGAATTTTCACTCGAAGATTACCATTACGTTCAAATTCCGAAGAATTTGCAATTGTACAGACAGATGTTGACATTTCAACGATAGTATTTGTTGCAGTTAATTTATTCTTAAATAAATGAATCTATGAATGATAAAAAAAGTAAGATGAAAAACAGAAAAAAATCATAAAATTGTATATATTTTAAAGTGTTTTTTGGATTTTTTATTCCTGAATAAAGTATATGAAAACTTGACTATGAAATTATGTTGAAATAATTTATATCGCTAGATTTTTGTATAAAATGTACATGATTCTGGTATGACTGAAAGCACGCCGATAAAAACAAATGTATGATTACAATGTTCATACGTGTGCGTGTTTTTTTTCTTTTTTTTATAAACGTCATTTTATTTGCAGTAGCTCTTACACGAATCAAATAATTTGACGTCAATTACTTGTATTGATTGGTAGCTATTACGCTATGGTATCAATGTTTTTTGTTTCGTTACTCTAAAATCTTTTTGGCTAGCATTATACTTTTTAATGAATAATTATAACGAGGTATCGTTGAGAAGGGCGACGAATCCTTCAGAAACCAGTACCTTTCTACTTACAATCGTACTCTTAATTTAGAACTAAAGTAAATAACAAAGAAATTTATGTAACATTCAACAATCCTTCCTTCCTCGGCGTATAAATAATAGCAAAGAAAATGAATAGCTTATCGGCTACTTTTAATTTTCATTTGTACATTTTCGTTTTGTTCCTTTTTTCAATCATGGATCAGTTTTGAAATATTCACAGGGCCTCTGATGATATTTCTATAAATAATCTAATTTCTAAGACTTAAATTGAAAAACAATAATCAATCAATTTGTAATTCAGTTCTATTTTTTTTCAAACAACATAAGTTAACTAGATGCTGTTTTACAGTAAATAGTTCATCATGAATACACAATTATCACATTTTAGTAATATGGAAAGAAACTTGATAGTGATTTTTTGTTTTTTCTTAACGACCGCGTTCCATTCACTTTTCTCGTTTGAAATAACGGTATAATCATTGATTATGTAAATAATATAATTCATGTACAATTTGTTTTTTACAACTCCGTGGTTTATAAATGAATATAAACTAAAGAAACGATAGTCTAAAATATTATCATCCGACGAAAAAAAAAATTACAATAAGTCTTACTTTTTAAATGTTCTCTTTTTTTCCTTCAAAACGTACACTATCGATGGAAAGTTGTTTTATTTTTCATTTTGAAAAAGTGACTCTTCTTCAAAAACTTGTCCACTAACTTTTCGTCGGTAGTGCACAGGACGAGTTATTTATTTAATATTTACACACAATTGATTCAATGCAAAAAACCATGCATTGACGATAAAAAAAGTAAGATGAAATCGCTCACGATGACAAAATTTGAGATTGAACCATGAGAAACATAATGAAGAAGAACGAACCAACACAATCTGTCGCTCTTTCGCCGACTTACGAGATCCCGCAATTTCCAAATCATTTTTCCTTTCTCATATTTAAAACTTGTTTTCAATTGCACTCGTATGGGTATATATCACTCAGTCGCTCATTCACACAGAGAAAGTCAGTAGTCGAGAAGGTACATTCATACAAATTTATACACTCAGTCAGACTCGCAAATCAAAATTCATTACACGAACATATCCGTACCCCGTGATCAGCATTCTTTAAAAGGTACTGCTTTCCGATTGAAGTTTGTGAGACTCCGATTTTCCACTGTCGACTACGACCGTCACGCAAACAAATTTATAGCTCATAGTCTACGCGTCTACGTTCGCTCGTAATTGAAAAAAGAAATCAATTATACATCTTGACATTTGACAAATGTTAGTCTCAAGATTTCACTGAGTGAAATGTAACATTCCGCAATTGCTCTCCCCCGTATCTTACATTGATTCACAGCAAAGTTCACACCGAACATGCGTCTTAACATCGAAAACGTCCTTGGTAGTTTTATTCCAGTCTGGCATCTCGCAGTCTGAATAATTTACAAAAAAAAACCTTTTACGCAGACGAACAAAAGGTCGAGTTAAAAATGCAGGACGGAGACACCGCGTGATCTAAAATTAGTATGGGGAATACAAAAAATATCAAGGGAATCATACAAGAAATGCGCGTTGCAGGACACATTAAGGTCGACGATAAATGATTCAGAAGTTAACCGGTGTGCAAACTCTACCTATGTCGATAGTCGTGGTAGTGGCTACTATTGTGATGGTTGTTTTTTCGGTGGTAGTATTGCGGGTAGTTCTTGTTGAATCGTCGCTGGTTGTTTCGTTTGAACCGGTGGTTGTTTTGGAACCGGTGACGTTGTTGGTTCCAATTTTTGTTGTTGTTAGACTGGAGAGCTTGAAAATGGTTGTACCCATTCGAACTAGGCCGATCGTTACGATCGTGACTTGTTTTCATTTTTTTCACCCGGCCCTTGTCTAACTCGGCATCGTCGTCTAAAAGATGCCTCTTGCGTTCAAATCGACTTTCATTGTCGACTTCTCGGGCGAAATATGAAGGATTACCGTTCCAGCTTTTCACTGCAAATAAAAAATACAAATTATGAATTATAAGATACATATACTTAGCACATACATTAGACAGCGTCAAAAAATTGATTTACTTTTTTTAAGTAACCATAACTTCGACAAATTCAATGGAGAAGCAAAATTTCAATTAGAAAAAATTGTTAATACTTTTTAATATGACTTGTCAAAATTATAAATGTGTGAAAAATGTTAGAGTGCTTTCTAATTGTTCCAACTGTGTTTTCTAACTGCTTCCAATGAACATATTTTTTAACCAACTAAAAATACTCATTTTGACTAAGATACCAACCGGTAGAATCTCCATACCCCCTATGGGATAACTTTGTAAGGCGTTCAACAGTATCAGATCGGTTGGTACCATCAAAAGATCTGGATGCTGCCGCATGAGGAGACGTTGAATGACTATTAGATTTTTTCGACTCCTCCCTGCAAACGAAAAGAAACTCCTTAGTCATGATCTTCACAAAACATCAACAATGAGAACCAAAATAACGTTCTCAAACATACTTATTATCCGTAACCGTCCACCCATTAGATGGCGCGGAGGTGGGGACGGTCGGAGAAATGTCAGAAACTTGCCAGCTCTTGGAAGTGCTCGCTGCTTTGGTAACCACCCTCTCCTCATAGTTCGACTTTGTTCGGTCCTTATCCTTGCTCCATTTGTCCGCCCCATTCACTTCCGACTTGTCGCCATTCTCCGAGTTTCCGTTCTGGTACTTCGTCCCATTTGAAACCCCGTTGGTTATCTTCTCCCCGTTAGATCGACTTTTTTCCGACTTACAGTCGCCGTTTTCATGAGGACTCGAATTCTGACTCGAACTGACGCCGTTTCGCGGCGTTTTCGGACTGCTCAGTCGCGAATCGCTTGAAACGTTGTGAGCCTCGCCGTTGGACTTGCCGTTGCTCTCCTTGGAGGTATCTTCCTCGTCACTGGAGCCATCGTACGGGACCAGACTGTTGCCATTCGAAGCTGCTTTGCCGTTCTCCAAGTGCGACATGTGTCGCGGCAACTGCGGCCCGATGAAATTCTGCCTGGGTACGGCAGTCTTGTTCTGGGCGTTCGACTGGTCTTTGTTCTTTGAATTCGTGATCAAAATCGGTTTGGGGCTAATACGCTTCGGCGTTGAAATCAAGTTAGTCTTGTTTTGCACCGACCCGTTCATTTTTGGTGTTGATGGCGTCTGACCGTTTTCCACCTGAGGCTCCATCTCGAATATCATAATGTAGGCATTTGTATTTAAAACGTTCGTCAAACTTATTGGTCGAACCTAAAATAAATTAATATAAGATTAATTTAGTAAATTTTTTATAATAATATTTTATTAGTAAAAAAGATCATACTGTCTATTCATTGACAAAATATAATCAATATGTAATTTACACCAGAAATAAAAATTATACATAAATTATATAATACAAAATTATTATATAGATGCCAAATATATTGAACCATTTGTTATGTGATATTATTTGATGTTCTGCTTACTATATAGGAAAAACAGTTTGTATTGCTGGCTAATATTTCTGAATAAATAGATATATAAAAGTTAGGCATGATTCTAATTGATATTTTGTTTACAAAATTTTATGTATGATCTTTTTTTGCTAGCACATAAATAATGAGTTTGAAACGTAATGGAACCTACATAAGAATCATCAAAACAATAATATTTCCCCGATGATACTTGAGCAACGGCCGTATAATGTCCGCAATTGACATTCGGCCCCATGTGGGTGACCATCGACGTTAGCCTATAGATAAGCTTCCTCCTGGGCTCGCCGCTCTCTTTCCAGAGATACGGGCCCATATCTACGGTCTGTTTAAAACCTATATGCCGTTGAATTTTACCCCCTAGAACACTAAATCGTTTCAATTGAACGCAGAGCACTTTGGGTGGCTTTTCTAAACTAAATTGCTTGGTCGCAGGCACTCTTCGCTTGCAAGCCTCGCACTTGTAATCATTGTTATCTAATTGTTCTTTACTAAAATAACTGGTCAATGCTTCGTCCAGTGTTGTTGCTTTGCGGATGTCTACGAGTAAGTCCTGAAATCAACCACAAAACCAAATTAACAACAATCCCTTTTTAAATTACAAATGTTAAATTGTTTTCATTTTTTTTTGTATCAACTTTTTATAATCTAAAATTGTACAGTTGAAATTGCAAGAGATTAAACAGTGATTCATACTTGAAAATGTTGGAAAGTCGTTGAAACATGTCGACACTGCAAGCATTTGACCTCAGTACGAATGTAACCACCAAAAATTTGGTTCACCGGAGTGGTCTCCTTGGAATAACTATCGAGTTTCATGGACTTCGTTTGTTGGCTGGCTAAAAACGCCCTCTCCATTCCCTCCAGGAGGTACCGCAAAAATTCGTGCGCGTCCTCCTGCTGTCCCAAGACCATGGTTCTACAGATCTCTGCGGACACGATTACACAATCAATACAAAACAAAAAAATAACAAAATTACAATTTTTCAATTTCATATCAGGATATTTACGTTTGAGTTTGTTGTAAATATAAAACGGTTTTATGGATTCGTCGGATTTTTGGTGGCTAAATTGCAGAGTCTTTGCCATAGCGCATATAAGGCACTCTCCTCCTCCATCTAGAAAAAAACAAGAATTAATTAAAAACGAACAGAAATAGTTAGTGATTTAAAACAAAATGAGTCATTTGAAATGTTAAATTGAATTGTTTACCATTTTGTTCACACTTGGCACGGTAATGAGAATCGTACAATAACCAATTGACAAGAGCAGGAACGTGGAATAAGGCTTGCAAAGTACTATTCAAATAGCAAGTGTTTCCAACATTGTACATGCCAGCTCCGACTGGATAGTCGTTCTTCCAACCGAGCTTGACTTTATGTGCAGGGTACAAGGTAACAACAGGTTCCGGCAGAGCGGGCTTCGAGCTTTTTGCGTCCGCCTTCTTGGAGAACACCGAACTTTCCTTCCTCTCGTCCGAATTCTCGATATTCGGCACATTCATAACCGTGTATTTTGATTTGAGCCGGTCAAAGTTGGACATACGACGGTAGTCCTCGGATTCCTCATACTCCACCTCCTCAGCCTGGAGGATCCTGGATGAACTCAAGGACAGGTTCACCGAACTGTCATCTATCGACGACGATGACTCGAATGACCTCTTCAGACTCAAGGTCACGGGGTCACACACACTTGCAGCAGGCATTTTCAGTTTCTTCTATATCTTCTTTTTTGGAAGTTTTGACATTTCTGCAAAAATACAAACAATTTTAGTCAAATCATTTCTGTTCAGATTTTAGTGTTTGAAATTTTTTTTATAGTTTCAACAAAAAATAAAAATACATATTTATATATTATCTTAAATATTATGGATACATTAGAAAATGAAAAACAAAGGAGGAGAATAACAAAATTGGTCAAAAAATCGTCAACTTTTTTGAAATTCAACAAGCATTGTTCGAGGTGAATGAATGTCCATTCAGAAAACCTTGATAGTTCGTTTTTTCCATAATGAGAAAGAATTACAAATGAATTGGCCGATACCTGGAAAAAGATATCAGAATCAGTCTGATCTTTCTCAATAGCCAACCAGTCGAGTTGAAAAGAACCATTTGAAAATGACATGTTACTCGGAATAAATTAATAATTATTGAACAAACAAATTGAACAAAACGTGTCGAATAACCAACGCAATTTCCAAGACAACAAAACAGATTGTTTGGTTAAGTCGGGTGTCAAGACAAAGAGCCCGTTTGTTAAAACCAGCCAGCAACATTATTTACAAAACAAGATTAACTTCCAAAAAATAATTGCCACCGATGAGTTGAACCGACCGAGCGGAGGAGTTAACAAACGAGATGACGAGGGACAAATAATAGCAACAAACAAACATAAACAATAACAACAAATGGGCAATCGGAATAATCGAAAGTGTTGATAAATAAATAATTTGATAACGGGGAGAGGGGGAGGGGAAGGGGGAGGGGACGTGGGACAAAAGCCGACGAGCGAGCGGGTGGCAAATGGGCGGGAAAAAGCGAGCACGCTGTCAAATCGGGCCGAAACGTGTGCGGTGACACGCGTTCGGCGCGGATGGCGGCGACACGCGGTTCGCAACTGCGGCGAGAAAAGATGGTCGGGGCGGGCGCGAACTCGTCGTGCTATTTCGGCGTTTGAGCGGCGCCGCGCGAGGTCAACCGCGACTGCCAGGTCGCACGCGCAGGCACGTCAAGGAGAAGCAACTTGGAGGCACTTACCCAACCGCGATATTTTTTTGTTACGCCTCGCTTTCCGTTGCGAGTTCACGGGCACGGCTCGGGATCACGGTCGTGGGGCGTTCGCGCCGCCTGACATCTCGCGGGCGTCTAAACTTCACTCGGCCACGCGCGCTACGCTGCACAAGTTTCGCTTCCGAGACACCGCGACAGCCATTTGCATTTCATGAGAAATTCGCCGGACGAAATGTGCACGGAGCCTCTCTGTTCCGGTTCGTGTTCCGTTCACACGCCGCGCTTTTCTCAGAGGCACTGTGGACGCGCTTTTTTCACCCAGACGCTCGGCCAATCAGCAGAGGCGCTGGCGGTTTCGTATCGCTCGGTCACTTTCGGACCTTCGGGAATGAGAAGGATAAAAATAGAGTCGGGAATGAGAAATTCGCTGGTTAGTTTTTGTTTTCTCTCTCGGTTCTCGAAGGTTGGAGGAGGAAGGAAAATTCCTACCTTACCGACGGAGTTTTCTCTCCGTTCGCGAATCTTCGGGCGAGGATCGGTTCAAATTTTAGGATCAAAACAATAACAGAGTTTGATTGTGCCACAATCAACAATTAGTTAATTAATTGTCTGTTTATTTATTCCTTGAAATTTAGCTGGGAAAATTGGTATATGTAAAAATACAAAACCTCAATTATTTAGTATTTTTTTTAATAAAACAAAAATATCATGTTTATGACAGTGAAAATAACATTTCTAGTATATTTATAAAACATACCCGGGAAAAAAAGATCCTTGTCTGGTCATGTGAGATTGTGGAAAAATGTTTAGGGTTTCAGGCTGGACATGATCGAACAAAATTTTGTAACTAGAAATGTCATGTTTTTTATAAAATTTGTCGAATCTTGTCTTAACTCCATCTAATTGAATACATCAGTCTTAAAACTTGATAAATATTTATCAAAACAATTCGATTCAGGGAAAATAATATTTCTAAATTTGGTAGGCTGATAAAAAACAATAAGAGCCTTCAGTAAATTTTTTTTGCAAAATTGAATGCAAATGATTCTGGGTCAATCAGATAAATATGAATTCAAACATTTTAATTTTAAATCTGATTTATTAAAGTTATAAAATTAAATAAAGTTACTACAAATTATTGTTCGTTGAAAATTATTCATTTTTTCACATAAAAATTTTTTTTGTAACCCATATCAATCAATTGACTTTTTTGTCACGATTTTGCTTTTTTTCCAATGAAATTAAACATCTTAACACATTTTTCAATTTTGAACTGAACCTAAGATAACAAAAGGATTTATTTGTATCGAAAATACGGCAAATAGACTATTTAATTTTAAAAATACAGACCTCTTTTACTCAAACGGTCATGATCGTGTAAATATTTATGAAATTGTGAAAAAAAAATACTGAACCGATACAGATAAAATTAGATCTGTCTGAATAAAAACAAACCTGTTTGAATAAAGTTTTATTTGATCAGGTAAAATTAGACCTACTCATTTTTCAGGCATGGCCAGACCTGATTAAACTAGGTTTGGCCATGTCTAATTAGGCATAATCAGATAAGGAATTTTTTTTCCCGGGTAAGAACAAAAATGAAAACTATTATTTTAGGAACACTTAGTCTGACACTAATCAAAGATAATTATTAAATAATTTGAAATGCGCGAAGATTAAGTGTTAGATTTCGATTAATTCCAATATGTTTTGCACAGTCTCCATTTTCAAATTAAATTAAAAAAAAAACAATACAAATAAATACACTATAACCGTATTAGGTACGTTTACCTTATAACATTTAATAACATTATCACAATATATTATATCATTATTATTCAACTTTTATCTAAAATAATCGTTCAAAATTTTCCGACCAATTTCGTAGTACTGCTACAGGTACTACAGATATGATATATTTATTTACAAATAATATACAAACTAATCACCGAACTTCATCGATTCAAAAAACCGGGTCGATAAAGCAGACCGCTGCAGTACCGCGTCACCAGTTCTATGTGCCTTGTCGATGCCCGTCGAGTGCGATGTTTTTCAAAACCACGGTGACCAGCGACCCAGCGGACAATCGCGACTTCTGATCCCACGTGCGAAGATCGTCCGTGCCACCGACAGCGATGAGCCCCATCGCGGCGGTATGATCGGTCGACCAGTACCCGCCATCTAATTACAAATAGAGGTTAGAGTGTAACACGATACGTAGTTAACCGCCCAGGCAACAATGGGGCTCGCCGACTTGTTCGCGCCCTTTGTTTTCATCGCGCTCGTCTCGGCGAACCCGATAGAAAAATCGCTGACCATTTTCCAAACGATGATGAACGACCCCGAGACGTGTAACTCGATGAGAAATTTTTTGAACGGCACCGTCTACGCGGCCAGCAACTGCAACTTCCCTGTCATTGCAACCAAAACTCGAACGATGGACGAACTGATTTGTTTTGGCATCTACGACACGGCCCTGAAGGTCTGTCATGTCGCGAGTATAAACACAGCCAATCTCGAAGTGACCAAGGAACTGCACGACCTGGTGTTCAAGGAGATGAAAAGTTCGCAGGTAAACAAAGACATTGACAGCGGCAAATACTGCAAGGACGTCGTCGACAGGATGAACAATCCGTACAAAAAGACGCAGCAGCTAGTCAACGAACTGAAGAGCAACTTTGTCAAGAAGTGTAAGCACGATTGTTCGACTGAGATTGACAACGATACGGCCAACCCGCTTTGTGTTATTTTGCACATCATGACCTCGTGGAATATCAGTCAACAACATCCCCTGACCGGAGAACACGCTGATGTGTCGAAAGTAAACATACCGGCGGTACAAAATGCGACCCCAAAAACCGTCCCGGGAGACAATAAGTCGGAGGAACAAAAGTTCGAACAGAAACAGAACAAGAAAGGGAAAAATGTTGAGGCGAAAAATCCAACGACTGTTGTTGCGGTTCAGGACAAAGTTATTCTGGAACCGAAAAAAAGTGAGGTTGAAAAAAAACCTCTTAAGGACGAGAAAGAGGTCAAAGGTCCCCAGCCCCAACATCAACCCCAACCTCAACCTCAACCTCAACCTCAACCTCAACCCCAGCCTCAGCCTCAGCCTCAACTTGAACCGAAAGATAATGAGCAAACCCCAGTAAAGGCACCGGTAAAGGGACCGGATGAAAAATCAAAATCAGCTGAAAACCCAACACCAGTGGTGAATAATGCAGAGGTGTTGAATACAGGAGTTGGAGCGGAATCGGAAAATGTAGGCCAGGGGTCGTATGAGGGAGGCGAGAAAAAAGACGAGGGTAAAAAGAAAGTAAATAAGCAAAAGCTTGAGAAAGAGCCGACTGAGGAAGAAATACCAAGGTTTGAGGATGAGAGGAAACCTGATGACAACAGATTGTCGCTGGATAGACCAGAAGTTGGCGATGAGGATTATGGAGGTACGAGGATTGGTATAGAATTTTATAACTGAGTCGGTTAGTGGAAGAATGACTTGGGAAATGCAATTTTGTGCATTTACACAACATTTATGTAAATCTAACTCCCCATTGTCGTCCAAAATTCGCATAAATAATTTGCATTTTATATTTTTATAACAAATGGTCGTTCAAATTTATAAATAAGTCAGAATGGTAATTTTTGGGATTTTTAAAACTTGAAAAAGATTAAGTCATTGAGTTTGGGACTTTGTTTATACAAATTACAATAAATGTTTGTTTTTTGTTTTTGTTTTTCAAAATACTGAGAAAATATGGGAATGGGAATTTTTTGCATGTCACAAAAGTAGAAAAAATTTGCTGCACAATTAAAGAATATCATTTACAATTTAACTTTAGCTAAAAAATGAGAAATCATTAGTTAGTAAATGCAAATTTGAAATAAAAATGTAAACTCTTTTGTCAATTATCGTTAAATTAATTGGTCTTTTGATTTTTGATTGACATTAAAAAAAGCCTTTAATGTCGGTTACTCTTGGTTTCACAATACCTTGAGTTGATTTAAGGTTTTTGGTCGAATCATTGTTTGAAGTGCAAAAGCATCTACAATTAACGTCATTTTGTTTCTGAAATTATACATTTTATTGTTAGTTTGAAGTACCGGATGTTCTTTAAGATCCGTTCTTAGTTTTTTAAAAATACTGATAGTAAAATGAGTAAATAAATTATGGAACTTTTTATTTGGACTTGATACTATTATTTTCATGAAAGAAAGCATTGCATACATATAGATAACGATATTTATACATCATTTATCAATAATTTTAATATATCGATATTATGTGAACAATGAGATGATGTAATATGGTGTCCAATTCACTGATTCATTGTCCAATTATTTGAAACACTATTGATAATTATTGACATAATATTGATTGTCAATAAAACTGAAATACTCTTTTATCGATTTATATTTTTCCATTAAATTATGAACGATCATTCCTAGTAAAAAGGATCAATATATAGTCCATACATAAACAAATATTTAACCATACAAATTATATATGAACAGTTTATAATTTCATCACTAGGATTTTTATAGAACAGATTTTAAATTTTGATTTATGTTCAAATCATACAGACCAAATTTTAAATTTTTCTAAAACCTACTTATACAAAAATGACTTGAGTTTAGTCCATATATAAAAAAATATTTAACCATACAAATTATATATGAACAGTTGATAATTTCATTACTAGGATTTTTATAGAACAGATTTTAAATTTTGATTTATGTTCAAATCATACAGACCAAATTTTATATTTTTTCAAAACCTACTTATACAAAAACGACTTGAGTTGATTTACATTGTTTTTCCACTAAACAATTCAGTTTAAAATTGTTGTTTAAATTTGTCTGGTTTGTTCAATTGGGATGAATTCTTTTTTGAATGTTAACCAGCTCTTGTCCGATGTAACTATTTTAAAACTTCGTTTCAACATTGAAGGGCTTTCATTTTTTATTTTCATCGATTTCATTACAACTTTTGTTTGTTCTTGCAATCGATGCATTATTCATTGCAATCGATATTGCAAAGATGGGTGTTTCGGACTCGAACGCTGATGGAAAAATGAAAAAAAGAATGTCATCGCAATTGGAATGGTTTCATTGGTTGTACAGATTAACTGACTTGTCATGTTTATTTTAGATGGTGATGATGATGATACCCACACGAAGGATGAGAATGAGAAAAGCGATCAGAGTCATCTGCCTCGTGCCTATCAGGCAGATGAGGCCGACACGGATGGATCCCATGCATTTTTATATTTCGTCATGTTGTCACTTGGGTGTATTATCCTTTATGTGATGTACCTTAGCAAACAGAAGGTTTGTTTCTCAACTTCATAATTTGAAAACAATTCTATGTTTAATTACATTTGCTTTATCAATATAATACAAGTAAAAGTGTGCAAACATGTTTTGCGATTGATGCTCGAAATAGAGGAAATTTTTATTTACAAATTATCTATAATCTCGTAGTGTACGTGTAATTTTTCTTTACTTTTAGGTATATATACTTTCTGAATCACTTGCAAAATTAATATTTAGAAAAATAATAAAGAGAATGGCAAAGGTTTTATATAATAATTTTATTCTGAATGATAGATTTCTTATTGTACAGAGCAGATGTTAATGGGAATGTTAATTTTCAGATTCTGGCAACTATTGTGAGACTGCGAAGATCACGAAACAGAGGCAGGCGTCGACCAAGCACCGCTAATTATCGAAAATTAGACTGTACACTTGAAGAGGCTGTAACGTCGCAGTGCAACGCCAATGTTACGCATGTGATTTATTGAATCAGGACAACTTTTTTTGTATTGTACAGTTCTGTATTATAGGATGACCCAGAATGTTGTTACAAGGCGCGTGTATCAACGTGGAATTGTAAAGTAACGATTTTTGTAACGCTAAAGTGTGAGTAGTTTCATTGGAACTAAAACGTCTAGAAGATCAGCATAAATTTTATCGCGTCAACTTTTTGTACACGATTGAATAGTTGTAATGTGCACAATTATTGACTCTTTTTTTGGTTTGGTATACACATACTACACAGATGAAACTTTTATGTTGTCTACTTTTCTGTTCGTAGTAATGATATTGTCAAACTGGTAGCTTTTTTTTGTAAGATATATTTATATATTTGTAACTTGAGTTACTTACTCTTGTTCATTTTGGTAGATCAAAAAATGCAAGGTTGATTTTTAGATAGAAATGTGAAAAAGAACAAGTCTGTGGTAGTAAACGATGTGTAAAACGAAAGTATGAGATTGTATTAGCAGCAGATGATAAAGGAGTTTGTTGAGTGTGCTTCAGACAATACATGTTAATTTTGTTGTTGTATATTTTAAATGTTGGTACAATTTCAATACACATTTTCATAAAAAGCAATTGTTGTGACGGATTCAAAAACTGTATCTTCGATTGACATCTACATTTTGTTATTGAATTTTTAATTTTGTACGACCTTAATGCATATGACCTATGCATAATACTTTAAGATCTCAGTGACATTTATAACGATTGTATCCATTACAATTTCCTTTACGTCTTTTGTTCATATTATAATTACCTCTAATGACAGTTGTTTTTTTGTATTTTCATGGGATTCAAACTCATATTTTTAACATCGCTTTGAAAATCTTTGAAGTTGAACCAAGTTCCTATTCAACGAATGTTTTTTTTTTTCATCATCCATGATAATTTTGCATTCAACTCATTCGACTCGAAAAATGTTGAAACTTCATCTTCCACATTTGTACAGTGTATATAAATCGATGTAGGAAATCTTTTAAAAATTATGTATGCTGTGAACCAATAAATATTGAAATATAAAGAAGATATATTGATACTAAAGCGGATACCATTTTCTGTTTATTTATATTCAAGGAAAAGGAAAAGTTTGGATACGTTTTCATCATCGGGTGCTAATCCAGTTTCCAAAATCGAGCGCATCTCGTAATATGTTAATCAACTCCTCACCTCATTAACAATACACACTGTTCATGACGAAATATTTTCATCTTGCATAACTCATATATTTATCCGAAACAAACAAAATTCATCGTGTCAAATTCCTAACAGGCTCTAGGACGGAATGACACCTTTTCCTTCGGATCTGCCATGACACTTTATTAATCTCACGTTCCCACTTTTCCGTTCCCTCTAATCGTATTTTGAAATAAGAAACTAAGACGGAGAAAAGAACTATATAAAAGTCACATAATTGCTCTTCGGTTTTGCACTGCGGTTGATTTGAATAAATGAATAATAAGAACCCAACGATCGCTCAACTTTTACCTTACGGTTCTTTGGTACCTCAGACGAAAAAAAAAAAAAACTTGAATATTATAAAAATGGCAGATTATGTTTCATCTGGACTGAACTTTCTTTCAAAAATTGTACATCTTTGTTTTCACACGGGGATGCGTCGAAACGTTTTCGGTGGCAACCTTGACAGAATTCTATCAAACATTTGTCATCAGAATTTCAACACTTTATTATAATGTTGACATTTCACATTTTACTGTAATATATTAGTAATTTTCAAAGAAAATTTATACTCGTTTATGAACGAATTTTAAACAATTTTTATGCTGAAATAATAAGTAAGAAAAAAGATATTTATATTGATTTGTTAGTTGATAAAGAAATGTTTGAAAAATAATTTGACATAAAAATGGATTTTTCAGTAAACAAATTCCAACATAGAAGCAAATAAATAAAAAACGAAATGGTTGAATTAATGATCCAATGAACGAGTTAACAGGCAACAATTATACAAAATATGAAAAAAAGTGACGGAATAAATGAATGAATAAAGACATTAATAAACAAATGAATTGACGAATAAACAAACCAATAAATCAAAATGTATTGAAATTGAAATATGAAATAAGTTAACAAGTAAATCGTATATAAAAAAACAAACACGTTAAAAAAAGATAAAATAACAAAAACAACGTCATAAAAAAGAAATACATAAACAAACGGATAATTTGAACAATTCCAAATGGTAAAAAATAAAGAAATAATTATATGAAATAAATTTAATAGTAAATAATATAATTGAATACTTATAAATGAAGAAAGAAAATAGTTAAAAATGAATTAATGAATTTAATATATAAATAAAAGGAAAGTAAATATTTAAAATAAAACAAAAATGAGTAGAAAATTAATTCATTACTTAATTGTTTATAGTTATTTATTTATATATTTTCTCATTTATACAACCCGTTATATTTTTTTCTGCCCAGTAATTTCCATTTTTTTAATTTAATTGTACATTAGTTCATACATTCATTAGTTTATTTATTCAAAAATTCGTTAAAACACATGTATTTAATTTCGCAATTAAAATAACAAACTATACCACAGAAAATAATAACCCAACAACCATAACTTTTACTCTAAACCCAATCAATTATTCAATCTGACTTCATTTATTATTCAATAACAATCAAAACTAATTTACGTGACAATTATTACATCATTAACCCAACTTTTACATATCAATCCACACTTTCATTAATCAAAACAATTTAAAATTTACCGCAAAACCAAAACGCAGTTGGCAGCCCTAACGCCGTGCTCAACTCCCTTCTCGTGACTTCATTTTCCCAAGGTTGCCAGCACTGTCAACGTTGGCAATCTTGTCAGTGGAACACCCCGTCCAATTTTCATTCGATCCCGAAACCCAAAAAGCCGTTTATGGGTTTCAGATCAACACCGCGGATAACATTTCAGGTTCTAACCTTACTTCTGAAACCGGACAAGTTTTTCCGTCCCCCCGGGAGGGTGCGGGCGAAAAGTTTTGTTTTCAGCCGAGGTGGGTGGTTCGGGTGACCTTGAGCCGATCGGGTGACATTTGGATCGGTTAGGCGGGAACGGGGGAGGGGAGGGGGGCTCGGGCGAAAAATGATAGCTTAGGTGTGTAGATGGTCTCGGGGGAGCGGAGAGCGGTGCTAAGATGGTGAGTGGAAAGTAAGTGGCAGTAAGCCGGTGACTGAGTGACCCACACGCGGTGTCTCGCAGTCGTGCAATTCGCTGTGCGGCGATCGCTATAGCGACGTCAATTTCACCGGATGACAGTTGGGAACGCACGTGCAGGGGAAACAACAAGCCGGTTCGCGATCCGTGTCAACGAACCGGCACCGATATCGGTTCGCCAATTTGTGACCTTGGCGCGTGACCTTGGAAGAGGAAGAGGAAGAATGGGAGGATTGGACTGGTAAACCTTGGAGCTCCCTGAGGATCGGGCTCGAAGGTCCCCGGAGGTTGATGCCCAGAAGAAAAGTCGGCCGGAAGTTGGAGCAGGATGGGTTGAGCTGCAGGTCAAAGTTTGACAGCGGTCACAAGCGCTGCGGCGGCGCGACGTCGTACTAATGCAAATTAGTTGAGCCACGTATTGTAATAAATATCAAACGTGCGAGGAGCCTCGGGAGGTTCACGCGAAAGCGCCATTGAAGGATTGTGTTTGTTGCTCGCGTTTCGTCCAAGCTCAGCCGACGAGCCTTCAGCGCACCTCAGGACATTGACTATGAGTGCGCCGGAGACGTAGCACGCGAGTGCTCCAGTGTCAACAGTCGGTTCGCGCGCTTTTTCAACCAACATGCTCAACTGCACCGACCTCGAGTGCATCTTGCACAATCATCATTATCATGCTCACCTACTGCAGCTGCAGCCTCACCTTTTGGCTGGACAAGATTGTAAGTCATTCCATTTCAGTTTTCTATTCCTAATGCTGTATCGTTTGCAGATGGTTTCTGTTTTTGCATAGTCCCGTCCATTTTTCTTTCGCGCTTTTCTGCTTTTTGAAGTTCAGTTGGTAACTTTGGTTTTCATTTTTGTGCGTTGCCAGTTCTGATGAGAAAAAACTTTTTTTTTTATTGACAACAGAGTTGGGAAAGATTTGTTTTAGTTTTTTTAGTTTTTGACAACTTTTAAATGAGATTTTGTTGTTGTGAGTGAGTTTTTGTATGATTTGGATAATATTGACGATTTTTGGGGTTGATAATGTTGACAGACCAGTCTGTCAACTTTGACAGTATAGTATTTACAGAAAAGCGTGTTTTTATTTTTCAATGTTTAATGTCGTTTTATTAAAAGATATCAAAATAAATAGAAAATTGATATTATTTTATGTAGTATTGATTTTTCTGTCAATTATTGTATGTTGACAATGTTTACAATCACGTTATGACAATTTTAATCATTGTTTTCTTATTTACTTGCTTTTTTATTATTTTTATTTTAATGTTTATAGTCAAGTTTTGTATCAATAACAACATTGAAACTGCTGTCAATTTGTTATTAATAACAATGACAGGACACTTTTCGTTAAACTTTGACACAAACTTTTTTTCAGTTTTTTTTATTGTTAAACGTCGTTTAACAACATAGAATTATATCAACGAGTTTTTTTTATGATTCTTACAATATTGTGTCAGCAGTCAATTTTATCTTGCCATTGTCATTTGATGACAACTTTTTTTTTCATTATTTTTTTATAAATTTTATGTTTTATTGTTCGAAACCAATTTTTTTACAATTTCGATAACACTGACACTGCTGTCAATTTGTCGTTGATAACACAGACAGGCACTTTTTGTCAACATTGACAGTCTAATCTTGACGGGAAGACATCTATTTATTAAATTAAATTTTATCAACTTTACTTTTTTTATTATTCTAATAATCTTTGTTCCGCTGACAATTTTACATTACGGTCTGTTGACAGTTTAAACAGTTGACAACTTTTCGAATTCATTTCATAACTTGAACTGAATAAGTACAAAGAGATTGAAGAAAAGTCATACATTTATTTGAAAACATTCTGGAATGTTGCACTGCGAATAAATTTCGTTACTGAATGAATTCGCATTCGTCAATGGTTTTTGAAAAAAAAAGTTGATTGACTGGGAATGTGTGAACGAGCGATTGTCGTGTGGCTTCGTGTATTTCCTGCGGAATGAAAACAATGATTAATGCGTTCTCGATTCGACCGAACGGAACGCACAATGGCAAGAAACAAGCTCTAATTCCTCGGTTTCGTTGATTCGATAAATAATTAGCATTCTTGCACGTCTAATTGCACTCGCGTCGAGGAACACGATAAACTTTGTGACGTGCGTCAAATAAAAGTTGAGCTGGTCAAGAATGCCGATTTGTCCGGCAGATTGATCCGCCGATAGATAACAAACCCTATCCGATATTTCAATTTGTTGATAGCTATCGTTTTTGACAGTTGACAATGTTTTGTTCCAAAAAAATATTTTTCAACTTATTTTTCAAATTCTTTTTTTTTCATCTAACGTTGAGTAGGTATTTGGTTTCACCTTTCTTGATCAAAATTATTTCAAATCAATAATTTGAATTAATAGGATTTATTTTATTAACTATACAATTACTTTTCAACTTATTTTTCAACTTCTTTTTTTTTCGTCTAACGTTGAGATTTTGTTTTACCTTTCTCGGTCAATTATTTCAATTCAATAATTTTAATTAATTGGATTTATTTTATTAATTATATATTTATAATTTCTATATTTTCTACATGACATACAAATTCCAACATTTTCAAATTAACGTTTCATGTTTGAACTTGATGAATAATTTTAATTTCCTTAAAATTATCCTATTATTATTATTATTTTATTATTATCATGAAAATATTTAAAGTGTTAGATTAGTGATTGTTGAAAAAAATTGAAACGTTTGATAGGAAATGACGAATAATTATGAGGATTAAAAAAATGTCATGAGACATTGTTAGTTGAGGTGTTTGGCACAGTGGAAACTTACGTAGGGTTCGAGTATGTCCACTCACGTTGGTATTTGGTGCACGTGCAGCTGCGATGGAATAAAAAAAATTCTTCCGAAGAAAAGTGTCATCCTGTCTCTTATACACATC
>JAAMPD010001388.1:0-25112 GCA_025266255.1 Trissolcus basalis | reverse complement strand
AGAATAATTAATAACTTAAATTTGAGGTAAGTTATAAAGTTGTTATTTACCAGAAAGAAGTTTATCAACTGTGGAACTTAGTCTGGTATTGTGCTCCTCGTTCATCTTGAGCCTCTGATTGAGTCGAATCACCTCAGCGTTCTTCTCCTCAAGTTGCGTCTCCAGTCTTTGGATCCTATCCTCCGCACTGCCGTGTCTCTCTTGAGCCTGCTGAAGAAATGGAAGAACCAAAAAAAATTAATCCTACCGAACTGCAACCCTTGTGAGTGAAATGACTTGAAATGATTCACGAAATTATTGTTTCTTATAAGATTCGAAAGTTATATCTCCTGACGTTGAAATCATTGATTATTTTCTATCATTCAATTTTAATATATATTTCTATGGACAGAAATAGATAGAGAGAGAATTACACTGATTTGAGCATGCTGTCTCTCATTACCATGTCAAGTGTTGTGTGAAAACCACTCAAGTTTTGATGTGACGAAAATTTCAATCTAATATTAAAATAATTAAATAAAACTGTATATACAATGAACGAACAAAATTTATGATGAAACAAAGTTCAACTTAAGATCGGTACTGAAACCTTACCTTCTAAGATTCCATAATTTCAAAACAAAAATAAAGTTTTTGATCTAATGATTAAACTTAGACATAATGGTTTCGTGCAACGATAATAAGGTATTTAATAATATTAATGACATTACAATATTCCCCTCCCGTTAAAAGAAAAAGAAAACTATCATAGACAGACGTTCTAAGAACATCACAAACTAGATCACAAACGAACGATCAGACTATTCTGAGTCTCGTGTGTCATGTGTCTGTGACCCTGTAGTTACGTGCGCTTCTTGTTTCTAGTTTTCATCGGCTGCAAGTTAATCACTCTGACGAGTCCAACTTCTGATGCGAACAGCAAGATTACTCTTAATTAACCACTATTTATCTGCACTTTACTTCGTTAATAACTTATTTCAATAATTCTGATACTGCTCACTGACTATTCTAAAAAATGTCGCATGACTTGTCATGAGAATTAACATGAAGATGGTTTATCATTCAAAAGTACAAAAACGTAAATTTCATGACATAAATGACACTGGATATTGGAACGATTTTCTTACGAACGATCTCACCATGATAAATATTCTATTGATATATTTTATTTGATCGTATTATTTGATAAAATATTCTCGGTGAACGGTTAATGTCGAAGTGAATAGCGAGCATGGAAGCGATAAAGTATGTGATTGCGTGAATAAGTATGACTGAGATTTTGCATGTAAATTTATTCATAGTTCATTTGAGTTTATCTTGCAAGTCTTGGTGTTATTTAGTTGAAAGTATATTTTGTTTTATCTTGTTTCGATTCTGAATTCATGCAAAGTCCCAATTGTTAATGACTTGAACGTGTTGTCAACTAGTGTCAACGGATCGAGCAGAGGACCAAATATAGGTAAAAAAGATAATGACGTCGATGATGATTCCCCTGCGTACCTGGTTGGGCCTCCTCACCTGGGTCAGAGCCTCCATCCTCTGCTTCAGCTGTTCTTCCATCTCGGGCAACTTGGCGTATTGAGCTAACTTTTGTTCCGCGAGCTCCAGCTTCTCTTGTATGGCTGCTATTTTTTCTTCTTGCAGCTGTAATAAAAAAAAATGAAAAATTATTTTCATCGATTCTCAACCGAACGAATTAGCAATGATACGAAATCAAAATCAATTGTCATTATTAATTGACTTTGTGTTATTTTTGTATCAACTGTACCTTAAGTTGAGCTTCTTTGTGCTGAAGCTCTTGTTCGAGTTTCTCATTAAGGTCATGAAGACTGATTGATTCTCTTTGAGCATTCAAGTAGCGCTTTTCGAGGGTCGTTATCCTCTCCTCCTGGTCTTCCTTTTGCGCGACATTTTCACGAAGGTCTCGTTGTAGTTTGGAATTGGCTTCCTGAGCCTTCAGAAAATCCTTTTGCGCCTTCGACAGGTTCTCCTCGAGCTCAGCAACGCGACCACTCAGTTCTGCAACTCTTCTCTGCCATGTGCTCAGCTCGACGCTCTGAAATACAGAATGATCTTTGTAATCGCACGTCATCAGATAATGAATTAACTTTTTTATTAAACTTGTCGGTTAGAAGGATCTGTTAGGATTCAGTGTCAAGGTTTGTTATTTATCAATCAGTTCAGTGTTTACGAGCTGCTGTTATAATTAAAGCAGTCCAAGACCCGCGTTCTACGCAGCATGCAGACTTAAGCGACACACGTATTTTGAGACAAGGGACAATTGCTGGTTGTCAAGCACTTGATTAAAAAAAAGATAAAACCAAGGTAGTTTTCAATGCACAGACACTACTTTCAGCTTCACCTCCACTTGTTAGTCTGCAAGTTTATCCTGAACCAATTGCAACCAAAATTCAAAAATAAAATAATCGGACATTCTTAGAGAGAAAAAAAAAGAGTTAGACAAAAAAGTTTCGGTCGAATTTGCTACTAAGCAGAGGACTGTGGGCCATACCTGCTTGTCGACCGTAGTTTGCAAATCGATCACTATGGCGGTTTTGTTCTGGTCACCTGGTTCCAGGTTGCCATTGCTCAACCTACTGGCAATCTCGTCGATCTTTTCGCTACCTGGCTTAAGCTGCTGCGTCTGCTGCTGGTCGTCGCGACTCTGCCCGATTACAACACTACATTCAGAATGGCTCGATCGGATCGCCCGATGCGCACCGTTTCGTTTCATCAAACGCTACACGTGTTACGACTAAATGACTATGCGATTACGTGCAAATGGTTTAAAGTACATTTTTATAGAGGTTCGATCGCGTGGCCGCGCAGTGCCAGGAGGTGACGGAAACCAAATTCACGTTCCCTAATCTCATCCAAACTTTGTATTGTTTCAATTAGCAGATACATCATTTCAATTTTCGATCCAAGTGTGATCAATGTTTGGAAAATTCGAATGTTTGTACTGTTCAATTGCACAAAAAAGCTGCTTAACGTTTGACCGTAAGAATTCTAGTCAATTTGTCTGGTAATCCAATTGTATAATCCATTTATACGACGTCAAATCGTATTGTAAATGATAAGCTTTGATTTCATTTAAGAGTACAATAATTGCCAGGTAGTGTTGAGTTGATCAGACAGAATGACATGATTGACTCGACGGTCGTAGTTTTAATTATACGTATCTGAGCATTTATGTGTACAATTAATAACAGAGAAAGAGTAACATTCAATCTTTCTAACAAGCCGGAATAAACATTCGACAGTGCGGTATCATTGACAATCAATGAGTGACAGATTATACAGTCGATTCAAACAAGTAATATCAGGCAAACTGGAATGTGATCTATTATACCTTCAGCTTTAGATAAACTTCATACTTGAACCACGATCTAATTTTTTGTCAAACAAAGCGTACCTCTATAAAAAAAGTACTCGATAAATCAATCGCGACCTTTCACACGAAGAAAAAAGCTTCACGGTTTCCATGGAAGGAAAATGAAATGAATAATTTTAATCACGACAGTGCATTCGATCTTGCACGCTTACTCCGACCCACGTTACATCATGAACATATCTTTTAACGTCCGATCGATACATATTCAAAAATCAAAATTGTATGTTATTCGCTTGAGATATCTTGTATACATTTACCAACAAGTTCTCCGGTTCGAATATAAAAAGAAAAGAAAATTGACACAAAAAAGAAGAAAAAATATCAATGCCAGCATGCAAAATGGATAAACGTGATCGATGCATATACGACAGTTCAAACTCTACTTTCGAAACACTCTCACGCGTGTGTGTAAGTGTATGCGGAATGAATGTATGACCAGCGGTGATGCATGAGACAATGGATGGTCGTAGGTGTCGAGCAAGCATTACTCTGTACCTTATTCTGCTGTTGCACGCTGTCGTCGGCCTGGCCGTTCTCCTTAGGTCTATCGTCGATTGCTTTGGGAGGCTGGCCACCCGCTTTGTACTGCTGAAGCTGCAACAAGAGATATTCAATTAATAGCTAGAGAAAAAGAGCCACAAAAACAAAACGTCCACCTGTTTGCACGAGATCGTTTCTTCGACAGATCTTCATTTCTTACTCGACAGGTTTCCGGACACTTAAATCTGCTTTCCGTTAAACCTTAAAGTGATAAAATGTAAGTTTTTTTGTTTTAAATTACAATCAGTACCTCTTCTTTGGTATGCGCTAGTTCTTCCTCTAAATTCGTATTTTTCTCGAGAGCAACTCGCAATCTCTCTCGGACCTGAAAATTCCAATATATATTAGTCTTTGATCCCTTTCCAATTGCTTTGCTACAAGTCATTCCGAGGAAATGCTTATTTTTGTATTCTAGAATGCAGCGTCATCAGTGAAACTGCTGCTCCAAATGAATAAAAACAATGTGTAACAAATAAGTAGAATATTCATGTAGAATATAAACAAATAAATAATTCCTCGTCGACTTTATTGTATCCGATCATAGTCAATCATTAACCTTTTCATCCAGAGCTTTGTGATGCTCGAACAAACTTTTCAGTGCCTTGAGCACCTCCACCTCGGAAGATACTCCTGATTGTGCGGCAGCCTGGCGCTTCACCACAGTCATCCTCAGCGATCGTTCGTGACGGGAGACCAAACATTCTAAATGCTCGAGTAGCAACTGAAAAACACAAATTTGATCATTCAAAAATTTGCAAACAAATAAAATTTAATAATAAACAGAAAAGAAATTCAAAATCGTCACCCTAGTGTTGTTTCTCTCAGCTTTGAGTTCTGAAATTTCTTCTTCTCTTTCGAGTATGGACTCGCGCGCAGCTGTCAACTCCTTGGTCAGTTGAGAAAATTCCTGAAACACACAAGTACGTAATAAACTTTCGATTCTCATTAAAAGTAAATCTAAAATAGACCTGAGAAGAGATCTTTCAGATCTGATTAGACCGGGTCATGCATTTTTGGTACACTTCATGTATAAATAGTCGTCACTGGGAGGCCAAAAGATAGTTCTCGCCATTTTATTCAGCCAATTTGATATTGCGAGCAAATGATATCGCCCTATAGGGCAAACTTTCCCTTTCTATTGTCATGATTATTATTATTTTTTGAGATACGACCCCCATCGACAGGTCAAATATTTAATCAACGTGCGATTAAACCGTTGACGTCAGCGAAAACTTTTTGCCTTGCATTTCCTCTGAATCGCAGGTCACGATTTATATTTTTAAACTGATAAAAACGTGTTATCAGGATCAGCGATCGGATGCATGCACAGGTTTTTGATCTAATTACTCGTCTACTCGTCTACTTTTTCTCATCTGTCCCGGAGCCTTTTTGTACCGTCCAGTGACATAATCAGACATATAACTTCATAAGAACTGGAGTGTGAAGGGTAATATCTATACAATCTAATTATTGCGTAATTGCAACTGATAGTCTCCGTCACAATAACCAGTTTTTTTAAGACGTTACCTTTTTTTAACTTTTTTTTGTCAACCTCTGTAACAGTTTGAATTTGTCAATTTTATAAATTTATTTTATGGCCATTTTGATGGTCCGGGGATTCTGTTCTTGAGTTCAATAATAAAAAGATAATAAAAAATGTATAGAAAATACGAAAATATAAAAAAAGGAACTTTAAAGGATATTTAACGACAAAGAAATCGCCGCTGTAGATGTTGTCGTGACAGACAATGTTCATAACTGATGGAAACATTTTGCCATCATGTGAAACAATAAGTTATGAATAATAAACAAAAAAAGACGAATGAACAATGGACAAAGAGAAAAAGTAAGCAAAGACACACGAGAAGCTATTAAACTTGCACAGATAAGCCACCGGTTCCTTTTTCTTTTTTCGACCGATCAATTAAGCATACACTCTAACTTTGTTACTCGAAACCCTGAGCGCCCCAGAACTGCGTGTATGACCTCTCCATTATTCCGCAAACTAAACAATCAATCTCAGCTCTATTCCCAGCATTTTATATCATTTTTCAAAGGTAAAATTCATCTCGGCATAGTTTATTCTTATCGCTCAACTATCTCAACGAGAAAAAAAACCAGTTGTAACATTTTTTTATCTCGTCGAAAGTTTTCTTTACATTCGCAAGACTCGCTCAAATTTACAAACATTTTACTACGAAGGAAGAGCGCTTTTCTCCTCCTTTTTCATAATGAAACATTTTTCATCTGTTGCAATTTCGAGTCTTTTATTTTCGATCTTGGATTTTTAATCTCGTGAGCATATGTGTTTTGAATTTTAGTATTTTCAATATCGAAGGCTTTTAGTTTATTTATATTTATATAATCTTGATGTTCAATCAGAAAAATGGAATAATCCTCTTATAATAAATAAAAATGTAAAAAATGATAAGATTTAGTAAAAGAGAGTGGTTTAACGAGTACAATGTAACATGGTTGAACTGGGAAATGTTATGAAAATTGTTAGTTATTAGGTATCTAATGTGCGACGCAGAACTAACCGCAGTACGCCTACAAAATAAGCGACTGCACGGCAGGGCGAGTGAGAGGTTGATTCGGGAAAAATTCTAGGACGAAGACCGGGTGCAATGCACGATACGCGATACGCGACCGATCAATACCCCACCTACTCACGGCCGGCGCATGAATGAACCTCACCTTATACTATTTCACTACCATATACAGGGTTATCCGTGTTTTTACGCTCGATTGTAAGCAGTTTGTAATTCACTCTCGCATTTTTCCAACACATATTCGGTTACGCACAAATTAGCCGTACCCCGGACGATTACGCAGCCGGTGTCGATGCAACCTGACGAGTTTTCACTCAGCTCCTTTGGATCAGTTTTTGTTTACCCCAGAGATTGTTCGAACCGTTCAAAATACACTTTGATCATTCCTCAAAGAACAAATAATTTATATTTTTTTTCAATCAAACAAAAATTATCAACGAACAATTCAAAGGGAAATCCATCCTTGGTTTCACCCAGATGTTCAAAGTGAAAATGAATGGACGAATTTCAAGTTTCTTGTTTTCGCGATTGGACGGCGAAATGTCTTGAATTTAAAAAAAAACGTCCCATTTGAAATTGAGTTTTGATTTTGATTTGAAACAGTTGTCGCATCAAGTGGTGTCTCTTAATTTGTGTACACAAATCGAGTATGACAAGAGTATTGATTGTTCCGTGATGCAGCACCGTTTCCAGTACTTCTCACCAGGTTACATAAAAATGTGTTTAATCAAAGTGTGTCGTAATGCACAGACTCGCTGCGAACAGAAATTGTTCGGCGTCTCTCCTTAAATAGCTTAAGTGCAGTTAATACAATTTTAATTTAATAAGAAACCCCAGCAACAGAGACGATGGCGCTTCCACCTTACAGGCTGCATCATGGCTTCAAATTGTATATGAAAATACCTGCACTCGGATCGATTCCACTTTCAATTTTATTTATAAGTTTCCTTGCATTTTAATTGATTCAGATATTAATAACCGCGATCAACCACAAATTCCATCTTTTTTATTTTTCAATTTTTTAACCAATTCGAAATAATAAATCAAATAGTAACATAAAGTTTAAAAATTAAAAAATTCAATTGAAAAAAAATAACACGCTGACGAACAAACGAAAAATAAGATAACAATTGGTAAACTTAATAAAGAGATGAGGATAAACAAATTAATTGATTCGGTTGAAAAATCATTAACATTTTTTAATTGTTTTGAAATAATGGAATAAGCAGAATAATCAATTAAAATTTTTTTTTAAATCAATCAATTTTTTGATTACTTTAAAAAAATTTTTTTTTAATTGATTGAAAACAAAATAATACTTCTATAATTAAAAAAATGGAACACAAATTTGTATATCCAATATGAGGAGGGAAGGGGGAAGGGGGGTAAACAAATCAATTAATCCGGATAAAAAATCATGCGATCGAGCTCGAATAAAAAGATCGGAAGTGAATTGGCAAGGGGAAAGCAGAGACCGTAGGGGACTTAAGATCCGGCATTCGGGCCACGACGATCCTTAATATGATCAATACGAGAAGTGCGAGACACATTGTTGTGTACAAAATGAGTCACATCCTACAGTCGGAGGCCATTGTGCGCAATAATTGCGGTCCACCCTGTCGGACAATTATGTCAATTCTGTTGCTCTTGACCGTGTATACCTGCGAGTCGCATCGCGGACCATGACGATTCGCGTGGGTGCTTCTGTCAGGGCAGATTAGATAAGTTCATCATCGTCGGTCAACAAAGCAAACAGCAAACGCTACTTCTGTCCGGCGCCTCGCTTGAAAAATCAAAAAGTTGGATTGCCCGACTTTGCGTCCGGTCTGATTTCATTTTTATTCGTTCAATTTCGAGGCGTGTGATAAAATTTCATTGGAAGACCAACTGAGCGCAAAACCAGAACCTGCAAAGTCGCGGTAAAAGATGGAGCTTTTTTTCGTCGGCGCAGAGAGCTCGGTCGCAGGAAATGGAGCACACCGGTTAGAGCAATTCACACTTGCCTCTCAAACGAGCGAGTGCGTTTTCGGTAATTGAATCTTGGCTCGGGGTCAAAGGGCAGCAGGGGGTAACGAGCTCCGGCGGATCTAAAAGGGGGAGAGGGTCTCGTTTCTTCCTCTATTCAGCAAGACGGTATCGGATATCGCGCGATCATGCGATTCTCTTACAAGCGAACAAAATGATAATCTGATTACGTAATCCGCATTAATGCCAGGAGTTCCTGTGTGAGACAGATGTAACACCTCGACTCTGCCGTGTGGAAAACTGTTATCCGTTACGTGGGTGCGTGCATGGGATCAACTTTTATTTTTTTTTTTTGGTTCGATCACACTTTGATCTTGGGTATCAATAATGCAGTTATCGTAAACACTGGAGCGTGAGCAGCGTCATTGTTCGGTCCGAGTGATCAGTATTTTGTGAGTATCTGGGTTACACATGTTTGTGTCTTCATCTCAAATCGAGGTCAGCGAGGATAGCAAAAAATTCAAAATTATTGATTCTACAACTCCTGCGACGGCTATTTTTAATTCCAATAGTTTTTACACGTCGTGTGAAAAAGGAGCCACCTGGTTCGCGAGAGATTTGCAATTGCGGGGCAAAGTGTCCTTGAGTTTGAATTTTTGTTCCTAATTGGTCAGATGAAATTGTAAAAAAGATTGTTAGTTTGTGCGTCCCGTGGAAATGAATTAATTTATAATTGTCCGAGGCAAGAAACGGTTATTAGCACGCCGGGGATCGAGCCAATTGATCTGGCGTTTGAAAAACCACTCGAGCATTAATTCAAGGTAGCAAACAATATTGCTCTTGTGTTTGAGTCACAATGCAAGTTCTCGCGAGAGTTGTCAAACCGTTGTTTCCTCGTTCCTCGGTGCATTTTGGATCTCTTTAAAAACTTCAGACCAGAACTATCTTTTTACCAAATCAAAACAATGTTCCGCAACTTGAATACTTTGCAAAACATTCTTCAGTGTTCTTCTTTTAAACAACTGAAAAAAAAACAAGAAAAATATATTCTTGAACGAATGATTACTTGAGGAATGTTTGCGTTGATCTGTCGATTGAGCGCGTCTCGTTCCTTTTCAAGTTCCTGCAGTCGGGACTCGGAATCCTGGAGACGTTCCTGAGTCTCGCGCAACGAGTCCATCAATTTGTCCCTCTCGTCGAGCATGGAGACCATCAGCTGCTCAAAGTTGGCCTCCTCGCCGGAAAACTGCGAGCTGCGCTGGCTAATACTGTCCTCGACAATGGTCGGCATCACGTCGCACATCATATTCCACATCTTGGCGAGATTTTGTTGAGCGATCCCCAAAAAACTATTGTTTCAGATACACAGGAGGTATTCTTGTCAACGTGCACAGACGGAGCTCACTGTGTCATCCTGACCCGATACTATCGCGTCAGTTCCCTCATACCTAAAACACAAAATCGTGCATACAGATGAGTCGTCATAATCATAATCATAACGCATATTAAATATGGATAAGATTGAAGCAACAATTTTTTTTTTTCAACACCATCGCATGAAGGTATGATAAATATGAAACATTCATCGATGATGCTGACTGTTGGAGAATTTCAATTTTACAATCAGGACCATAACGAGAGTCCGCATTAGCATGATTTCGAAACGAGCAAAATTCTGAGCGCCTTTTTCACCGTTACACCGAAAGAGACACTTTTCAGAAAATTGCCAACAGGCAAAAAAAAAAACGAATTGACCATTTACATAGACTTGATCAAATCAAACTTTCTCCCGTTCACATATTTGGTCGCTTGTTTTGAATTATTCCCTCTTTCTTCTTTTTTCCCCCCTGTTGCACGATTAGCTCCCGCTTTTTCTCGTCTCCCTGTAAGTCTTTTTGTCGCAGAATCTTTTTTCGTCCTCTTTTTGCAAACATTTTCATGAGTTAGTGCTTTTGCATAACCGCTAGTCTTGGACTTGCTAGCATTTCGCAATGACTCATGCGAAATACACATTATAAATTATACAGTTGAGATCTGCATAATTTACATATCATCCTCTTTCTTTCTCAGCATCGCCGAAAAGAACACACGGGGAATTATGCGCGCTCTCTGACGTGTTCACAGAACGTCTCGCTGCCAAACGGAGGGGATTTAATTTGATAATGATAATGAATAAAGATGAATTCAAATGAAATAAATGTTTTTGTTTTGGATGCTGACGATCGATTGCAACTTCCAAGTGAAAGTTCCCGTCTTTCGATCATTCAAAACGATCATTTTTAAGCAACAAAAAAACTTCGGAAAAAAAAGATCACCGAAAGCAAAGTCTACAATGTTGTAAAATTGGGATCAAAATTTGTCTGCCGAGGCTTTTTAAACGTCCTTTAAACATAATTTAAATCACCAAAGACAAAAATGTATCCTCGAGGAAACTGTCATACAAAAATCGATATCTAATCTAATCAGAAGCAACGTCTATGACAAATTCCGTCTCAAGTTGCTTTCGACTGACGAGGTCCTGTTTCCAAATAATTTTGCATGTTGGCTAATGGTAAACGGATCTTGCGACAGGACGTGAATCTTCCACAGGAAGAGGATCGATCCGTTTGTGCGGGAGTGCAGATGAAATCGAACGGCGCGGTTGGCTGGAGAAAATGATGAGAGGCAGAATTTGAGGATTGCACATGACGATGGCGAAAGAGCAAACCCTGGGTGAAAAATTCGACGAGAGAGAAAGAGAGGGTTGAGATTGTGTGCGTGTGTGTGTGTGAGAGACGGAGAACGCACCGTAAAGAGGCTGCATCGTCCTGCTGGAGCAACACCGGCATCGGCCCAGGCGTTCAGAGGGCCGCGGACATGGCGCGATGGCCCTCCCGGCGACGGGACACTGAGACGCACGCGCGCACCACGCTCGTGCCCAGGGGACGACGAGGCTCTGGTACTCCGGGTGGCGGCGTCGCCCAAGCGTTTCGCGCTCGCGGTCGCGTTTCTCGCGTCGGTCTCACAGTCGCGGGCGCGTTGCTCGTTGCGCGAATGACATGGCCGCGCCAACGCGAGCTCGCCGAACTGACACACCTACGAGCACTTCTCACCGCCCAGTCCCTGCCTTACTCCATTTCCGACTGTGACGGCCATATTGCCCTCTGACGTCAGCCTCGAAGCCCCTGTCTGCGTGGGAGCGAAAGAGAAGGTACGACAAGCCGAGCCCCAAAGCCAAACGACTCCACCCGACGCACCGCCGGTGCTTAGCCACCAGACCAGTGTTTACGAACACTCTGCAAATGAGTTTTAAAATGAGTTACGCCAACTTCAAAATTTATAATCGCTACGCTCTGCTTTTTCCATCCTCAAATTGAGAACCTTTGTAAGCCCGCTGATTGAGTTTCAGCGCTTTGTTTATATCAAACTTTTGCTACCTGTTCAAATTAATTTTCTACCTGCAATCAATGAATGTTACAATAAACGTTTTAAAATTAAATACCATCAAGTGAGATCAACTTTTGTATTGTTGCGAGTATATTTTATATAACCATGAAATAATTTTAACATTTAAATAGGACAATAAAATATGAGTTTTAATTATTAAACCAAATTAAAGAAAGAAAATATTTTTGACTTATGAGAATTGTAAGAATATTGTAATTACCAATTGTATAGCCAGACTATTTAAAAGTAAAGGCAATTTTATTTATTCAATAAAGAACGAATAGACGAAAAAAGAATATTTGTTTACCTTTATCTCGTCTGCACGATTGAAAGAAGACAGGACTTCATATTACCGCCATAACGCAACTATTCAATACAGTTCACACTGTCATCCCGAAGGTTATGCTTTATTCTCATGCGCAGAGGTTATCCAACAATCAATAACAAATTTAATTTCAAAGTTACTTGTTTGATCGTAAGGAAAAAGAAGCCTCCTTTAATTTGCCAACAAAGACAATTGGTTTTGGTTTGTCTTTTAAATTCATTACAGAGTCACTTTAAAACTGACCAAAACATTGATCAAAACCTAACCTGCAATTATAACCTATAATGCTCCAATCCAAACTTTCGCGCTTCTTTCTTAATGCGCATGCGCGAACAATGGACCACGCATCTTGGTGCGCCATAAATAACGCCATTGTTGAATAATCCCTCGTTCAAGCCGCTTCGTTCTTGGTGAAAAGTGAAAAAAGACGCCGGTAAGAAAGGCTCGAGGTAATAGTTAATGAATGGGGCCAGGAATCCTTAGTTTGAACAACAACGTATCAGTGACTGGTTTGAATGTGGACTGGCCAGTGTTAATGTTGAACAGAAAGTGAAACTGAAGTAGAAAAAAGCATCCACGCGGCTATCGGTACGATGGAGGTTGAAGCAACCGAAGACCATAACGTGCTGAATGAGATTCTCAATGCCGAAGAAATTGAACAGATTCCTGTCGACGTGTGTAAGAAACTCAAAGATGCTTGTACCGAGAGGTTCAACGAATACATCACTGCCAAAGCTCTGTTCGAAACGCATCGCAACAACTACGGTAAACAATTTGTTTAAAGTTTAAACAATTTTTTCTAGAAACTTTTTGTTATCAAAAGGACCATTGGTAATTTTGAGTGAGAAAATAAGTTGATTTGATGTTTTAAATTTTGTTGGAAAGATAGAAAAACGTTGGTGTAATTGAAAGAGTAGCCTATGATTTTTTTTAGAATTTTTTGCTATTTAGTTCTCTAGATAATTCAGTTTTATCATTTTATTTTCTCAACATACAGGTTAGAGTGTCGATAACAATATAAACAAGTTGATCTTGTCTACCTTTTATTTGAATCGAACCAGAAATGTCTGTTTACATTTTCATTAATTTATACCTTTACTTTTTCAGACCAAAAGTATTCTGTGATAGAGAAGAAGTTGAAGGAGATCAGCACAGAATACGATGAATGCAAACAGAAACTAAATTTGGTTGAGAATTTCAGTACAGACTTACAAAACAGATATGAAGAAGCAAAACATGAAATTACTCAATTACAAAACAGTGTTCTCAGGTAATGTTCTATTTTTAGGTATATTATTATGTTTAAGTTGTAAGTAAAGTTAAATAAGATCACTTTGTGTTTAACAATGTGAAAATGGAAAAATAGTTACAGTGGAAAAATAAGGTCGTAAAAGTATAGCATGCAGTATTTTCTATTAATCTTAAGCGTGAAATTGAGTTAAAAGATGTGAATGGATTTAAAGATTTGAATTACAATCAAACATTCAATTCCAGGCTGGAAAAAGATAACATCGAGCTTAGGCGACAACGTGATTTGTTCTCTGACGAGCGTGACACGCTTCAATCTCAAGTTGAACGTAGAAATGCAGAGCTTGAAAGATACCGTACGGAAATTACCTCTCTTACTAATCAATTGCAAGCCGCCATTGCAGCGAAATGTACAGCCCTTCAAAGCGTCGAAGAAGTTAAAAGTCGGGAGATGACTTTGGATTTCAAGTTAGTATTGTTTTTTCAACTTTTAATTGAAATTCATAATCTCATCTACAAGAACAATTTCATTCAAATAGTTCATCTTGTCTCTATGGTATTTTTTCGTACGAGTATGGAACGTTAAACTTTTGAGCATGAGTGCAAGTGCTATTTTTTATAATAACCGATAGGAATGAGACGCCTTTGTGCATCAATTTCCGTATATGGAAGTGACTTTTTTTGGTACACAGTGCGGAAAATACATTTTGCACAGTGTACGGAATAAAGCCACTTTTCGCACTAAAATCGGTGCGGGAAGAAATCACTTTCTCTTTTATCACGTATTATGAAAAATTTATTGATTGTGTAATTTGTCATTTTAGGGAAAAACGATTGGAACAAGAGAAACAGTTGATGAACCAGCAGAATGCCAGTTTGAAGGAGCAAATTGTTAAGTTGAGCAGCGAGTTGCAAACAATTAGTTCTGAGACGGCGACGCGTAATCTGATGAAGGAAACTCGTCTAGCACAACTTGAGGAAGAATTGCGAATTAGCAATGAAAGCATTAGTCAGTACAAGGACACCCAGGCAGCGTTGCAACAACGTTGCGATGAGCTGTCCCAAAAGGTGGACGAACAAAGGAACCAGGAAATAGCAATGCATGCATCTTATCGTGAGGAGGTGGCTGCTCAAACGAAGCTGGCAGATTTGTACAAGGATCTAGCAGAAGAAGCGAACAAGAAAGAGGAAGAGCTCACAAATGCCATCAAAGAACTGCAAAATCTCGTACAAAGAGCTACTGATGAGTACGGAATTCTTGAGACTAAATACTGTGAGGAAACTGAAAACTTGCGACAAGAAATTGAAGAGAATCAGTCCAAAATAAAAGAACTTGAGCAGGAATTGAGTAATGCAAATGAATTATTACAAAATCTCAAGCAAGGTAAAAAATAAGCTCTTTTTATTCTATTTAATATTTTTATACTCTATAGATAGTATAAAATACTATCTGAAATACTGAAACTGAAAATGGATTTAGAATAAAAAAATTTTAATTTATTTTTGTAGAAAAAGTAGACCAGGCGATTGAAAAATTGGCTCCAACCGCAGCGATCACAAATCGTATCATGAAGAAGGGTTTGAGTCTGACTCAAATTTACACTCAGCTGGTTGAGTGTACAAATGAGTTGGAAATGACCAAAGCTGAGAACGAGAGTCTGAAGAGTCAGATGAACAAGATCATGTACGAAATGGAAGCAAATGCACCCTTGCTACAACAGAAATTGCAAGAGTACTCAATTGCAATGGATAACATCAAGACCTTAACGACGCGGCTGGACGAACTGGTTGTTGAGAACAATCGGTTGCAAGAAAGTGCGGACGAGTCTAAGAGAAAAGCTGATTTCCATGCTAAACAGACAGCTAAGATGAAGACTGAGATGAGTGATTTGGCCCGACAAGTTAGTCTCTATTTCTTTTCGTTCCTAGATATTCAAACTTTTTTAATTCTTCGATTTACTTATTTTTATTTATGTTCGTAGGTTTGTTTCCTGTTACGAGAGGTTCAAGAACTTCGAACTGGTTGTATGATTCCTGATAATGACAATTCAATGACAATGGACAATGACGAATTATCGTCTTCAAAAGTTATCAGTCAGCATCTCGTCACGTTCAGAAATATCGAAGAACTGCAGGAAAAGAATCAACAACTCCTGGCAGTGGTGCGAACATTGTCTGCTAAGAAAGAAGAGTTTGAAAGGATGTCAGAAGACTGCAACGCGGCTACCTTGAAAGAGAAAATTCAGGGGTAAAAATTTAACCACTTTGAAGAAAAACATTGAAACAAAAATTAGTATTTACAAAATTATAATGTCGAATCCCTTTAGGTACACTGAACAGATCGCACAAATGGAAGCAGACCAAGAACGCTTCGGAAAGATGGTGGAACAAATAATCAAACAGCGTGATATGTACAAGAGTATGGTAGAAAAGCGAAGCGATGGTCGAACGGAAGATGACGAAGCGGATACTGCTGGACATGGCAAGAGCTCAGACGAAAAAACGGCTCAACGTGTCAAAGAACTAGAGAAAAAACTTGCAGAGTCCGAGGCTAGACTGAAACAATTGAGTGAGGAATTCGAATCCAACAAAAAGGAAAAGGAAGCGCACATAAAAATGTTGAACGAGGATATAGAACGGTTGAGAAAAGATGCTGAGAACAGCTCGATTAAATGCTGCAAACTAAAGGCTCAACTTGACACTTCCAAGGAACGGTTCCACCTATTGCAGGCTAATGTCACGTCATACAAGGAGCAGATCAAAACATTAGAAGAAAAGTGCAACAATTACAGCACAACGATTGGTACTTTTCTTGCTATTCCAAAAATTTGTAACATAGTTTTTTGAGGTTCTTATTTCATCAAGATTTTGTATTTCAGGTAAACATGAGCACAGCTTGAACCTCTTACATTCTGACTTGATGAACTCAAAATCACAAGCAAGCCGAGCGGAAGTACAGTTGGAAAATCTCAAACAAGATTACCAACTTCTTCAGGCGTCCGAGACTCGATTGTCGCAAGAAATAGAAGTTCTTCAGCGAGAAAGACATACTCAGGCGTTGTTGAAAGCCGATGTTGAGTCCATCAAGGCAAGTCTTGAAAGAGCCCAGTCAGAAAACATCCTGCGAACTGAACAACGACTTGATGATGCAAATCGGGAGTGTGCTGCTCTTCGTCGCAGACTGCAAGAAGAACAGGATAGATTCCGGGAAATTACTGTCAAGCTAGAAAAGCAAAGTAATGCTGCTCAGGAACGACTTTTGGAAGAGAAAAAGATTGCAGACCAAGCGAGAGCTGAACTGGAGACGATCAGAGGAACAGAATTACATCATGCCAGACGAATCGATGAACTCACTGCCAAACTAAAGGAAGCACAAACTAATCTCATAACAAAACCAGTCTCAGGTGAGAAACAATCATATTGTTTATTTTATGTAGCAGAATTATAAATTGACGTATCTCAAATATAATTTTTATTATTTTCAGGCGAAGAGAACACAGCGAAACGTATAAAAGATTTAGAAAACCAGTTGTCGAACCACCAAGCTGAGATTAGAACACTTTCGAATCAGCTGAAGTCAACCCAGCACCAAAGTCAACAGTATTGCGATATTGCCGAAGGAGCTGAAGCAATGATGCGCGATCTAACCAGTCAATTTAACAAGACAAAAGAAGAACAGGAAGCAGCTCTGCAACAGTCTCAAGCTCAGGTAGCTACCTTGCAAAAGAAGGTGAAAGATCTAGAAGCGGAAGTTGCTAGGGCCTACAGTGGACACCAGGAATCCGGTTCGGAGCTTAGGGAAAGATTGTCTCAGGCTGAGTTGAAAGTGGAAGAACTTGAGGAGCTCAAGAGTGAGATTGAAGTTTTGAAGGCTGATCTCAAGACTTCGAGTGAAGCCCTTGCTGAAGCTGAAGACAAATATGCCAAAGAGATGATGTTGCACTCTGCTGATATTCAGGTAGATGTCTTTTTCAAAAACCTTCACTTTATTTACAAATTTGTAAAGAATTACATATTAATTGAAATTTTTTCTCTAGATTTTATCTAAACTGAAGGAGGAAAGCAGAACAGTTTCGAGACAAATCGAAGTGCTCACTCAGGAACGTGATTCGGCAGTTGCTACTCTGGAAATGGAGAAATCCATGATTGACAGTCGTGAAGCGCACTATCGTAAAGAGATCGAGGAAACGAAACAGCGACTCGAAGAACTAAACAAACAAAATTCCCTGCTCCATAACCAGATTCAGGACTTCAGCGACAAGCTTGCAGTGGCCCACAGACAGCAGGGCCGATCGAGCACGCAAGAGTCGCCTGATGACAGCATGGAGGCGATGAACCGCAGCTTCACAGACAACGATTCAAATTCCACCGAGCAGTTGATGCAGGTTTTAAAACTTCTTCGTCGTGAGAAAGACCTTGCGGTGAGCAAGTTTGACATTTTGAAGGCTGAAAATCTTCGTCTCAAGACTCAGATTGAAATAACCGAGCGCCGATTGAAGGAAACCGAGAGTCAGCTGAATTCCAAGAGACAGGAGATGGAGATCGATGTGGTGGCTATGTCAAAGCACAAAGAACTGATGCGTAAGGTGGAAACTTTGAACGCGATCACAGACTCGAACAGAACCCTTCGTGAGGAACGAGATAATTTGGCTCAGAAGGTAAAAGAACTGACAGAAAAAACAAGAACCTTGACGACTGAGATGGGCCCGCTGCGAGAGAAAGCTACAAGCTTAGAATCGAAGGTGGAACTGTTGACCCAGGAAAATAACAGTCTGAAGGCCGAAGCTACCAGGTGGCGCCAACGGGCTAACACCCTGATTGAGCGTGCCAACAAGGCGAGTCCCGAAGACTGGCGCAGACTCCAGACCGAGCGCGAGAACCTCAGCAAGCTGCTCACAACTGAACGTGAATCGCACGTTAAACAAACTGAGGAGCTCAACGCCATCAAAGCTGAGAAAACTAAGTTGGAGGAACAGCTTGTGCAGCTGCAGAAGCAGTTACAGACACAGGCAGAGCAGATCTCGAGCTTGACTGAAGAGTCGAAGAAACTGAACCACGAGCTGACAGAGGCTCTAAACGATGCGAGCGCAAAGGCCAAAGAACTTGCCGAATACAAGAAAAAGCTCGAAGATAACGAGGCCATCCTCACAGACGCAAGAAGCAAGGAGCTGCAGATTAAAAAGATCGCGAAGAAATACAAGACCCAGTATGAAGAATTGGTCAAAACCTCGGAAGAGGAGAAGGCCAAGTTCGAAGAATACAAAGCATCGACTTCATCTGGAGAAGGTGGAGTTTTATCGCAAGAAAAAGAGAACGAACTGAAGGAGGCTGGTCGTTCTGAGATGCGCAATGCCAACCTTGATCTCACGAACAAATTGGCTGAATCGAACAGGTCCATTGCTGTTATACAGTCCGAAAATGACAATCTCAAGAAGGAAATTGATGTCATCAATAAAAACAGTCTTGAAAAAGAAGAGAAATCAAAACAGGTAAATTGAAATGAAAACAAATCAAGTTTTTTTATCATCCGATTTGAATTAATTCGATCAAAAATTAATCGATCGAAAATTAATTAATTCATTCAAATCGAATTAATTAATTATTTTATTCAATGTGGAATTCGTTTGAATGTTTCAGGTTCTTAGAGGTGCCAGACAAAAAATAGCAGCTTTGAACGAAGTGAAAAATAACTACGAGAAAGAAATAGCTGAACTCAAGGCAAAGGTTGAATCAAACGACGGTGAGTCCTCGACTTTGGCCGAGACTGAGGCGAGACTTGTGGCGTTGAAGTCACAGATGGAAGGCAGAATCGCAAGGCTGGAGCACGAAAAACCGAAATAGCAGCCGAAAAAGAGGCACTTGCACAAAGAGTCTCCCTGTTACAACGCCAGCTGCAGGGTGTCAGTGGTGTCAGTGCTACAACTGAACCACCAACTGCCAACATCAAACCCATGTCAGCACGCACCGAGACACCTTTAGCTTCCATTAGACCGATGAGTGTGGTTGTTCAGTCTCGCACTGCTGCTGTGCTTCCAACAACAGCTCCTGTTCCTGTTCATGTGGCTCCTCAGCAGCAACAACAGCAAACTGTTCACACCACCGAGACAAGCTCACCAACAAGCTCTCATACTGATTATCAGGTAATTTAACAGCATTTACGTTAATTGCAAATAAAATGGATTCAACAAATTATTACAACATTTTTTGTTTTTTCGTTCATTTTAGCCGGCAAGTACCAGTAGTTCATCTCAGACAGTCGGTAGTAATTTGCGTCAGATGATGGTTCAGCCACAGCTCAGCGAATCAGCAGAGTCAACTCAACGTGAAGAGATGGAATCAAACGAGACGGTGCAGCAACAAGCCTGCCAGCCACAGCAGTGCCAACAAACTCAACAGACCCAACAACAACCGAGCCAGCAACAACAACAGCAACCTCAGCAGACCGTTGCTCTCGTGAGTCCGCGAGTCGAACAGCAACAACAGACAACTGTCAGCGATCAGCAACAAACGGTTGCCAGCAGCTCGACTCAATCCGTGAGCACTTCACAGACTTCGACTAGTCAGAAAAGAACGCGTAATGAAGATGTCGTGGAAATGCGACAAGACCAGATATCCAGTCCAAAACAAAAACGAGCCAGGCAGCAAGAAATGTCAGGCAGTGTGTCTGAAGTTGAATATCAAGTGAGCAAATGTTTTAATGAAACCCCATTTTTTAACATTTGTAATTCTGTTAATTTTAGTTTAGTTATTATTTTAAATATGGGTTTTTATTGTTTATTATATTATTTGGTTGAGATTGATGTTTTTTAGTAGAAATATTAATCCAAAATTGATTAGAGTTTCTTTTCGAAACAGGTCCCAACGTCTAGTCAGCGTGATCAAGATGAGGAAGGTGAAGATGGTTGTGTGGTCGTAGTCGATTGCGACGAGGGTGCAGGTGGGAACCAGCATGCTCAAGAGGAAGAGTTCGATAATGATCCTTACGAAGAGATGGAAGAAGAAGAAGAACTCCAGTATGTTGAAGTTGAGATCGAGGGTGACAACAACGAAGTTGAGTTAGTCGAGCTGGTCGATGATTCTGCGATGGGCGAAGTGCCAAGGCAGGGCTCCAATCAGCAGCAGCAGTCTGAAATTAGCAGCGCTGGCACCTCCGGAGAGCCTCCCAGCTCTTTTACTAGATCTTCTAGAGGAATCGCTCCTATGCCTCGCCAACAAACCCTTATGCTGGTTAGCTTTATACAAATTTATTTTCTTTAATATTCAAATTTACTTAATAGTATTTTTGTTTCATCAGTATGTATTTGACAGACAAGAATTTATAAATTTAAACTTTACAGCCACAAGCATATGAAGATGGTGGAGATGATTGCATAGTACCCAGCACTCCTACTTTATTCGTACCCCGACGAGATGGTTTTGGGGAAGCTGTGAGTTCGCCACAAGTGCCACAAGGTAGATTTACTTTCGGTGAACCTACAACTCCAGCGACCGCTTCTTCCACTCCGTCCATGATGACACCAACCGGAACAGCTACACGTACGATGTTTGTATCGTCAACACCAGGTGCCCAAGGTGTTCCTGAAGGCATGGACGATACACGCATGGACCTCACACAACTCGAAGACGGCGGCACTGGTCGTAGTGTGCCCACTACACCTCTTCAGGTTTCACCCGCTGCTGATATGCCATCTTTGGTAAGTGTTTCATTGTTTGATTACTGCGTATTAGCAAAGAAGCATCAGTTTAGGTGATTGTCACTCGTGAAATAAAACGTAACATTCCTGAAATTAAGTTCACACTTTAATTTAAAATAATTTCATATTTAATCTTATAATAATTTCAATCTTTGATTCCAATTTCATTCTTATAAAATAGTTCTAACTTAAATTTTGTATAGCTAAATAAATTTTTTCGAGTGTCACAATCGCCCCCTAATATCAATAAAATGATAAATTAATTATTCGTACAACTAATTGATTGTATTTGTTAATTTTTTAGACAAGTACTGCTGGCCAAGCAGACAATAATTTCCACGCTGACACTTTCCAGAGTATTTCTATGCAGAGTGTTAGTACTGAAGCTGCTGGACCTGCGGATGACAGAACCGGAGAAAGTTCTGTACCAAGCGTTAATGTTGTAGTTGAAGCACCAGAAACTGCGAGTGAAGACATGAGCTCAGAAAACCCATCTAACACTGAGGGTAAAAGATTTTCTCTTATTAGGAGGCGATGAATTAGTTGATTGTAAATTAATCAAAACTCAAGTTCAATCTCATTTCAAATATTTCATTTTCTATGATTTATTTTTGTAATTAAAAACCTTATGGCATATTTGTATTTTTTGATTATAAAATAAAATATTTCTCATTGTTCTTGTTACATTCATTCATATGCTTTCTTTATATGTGTTGTTTGGTGTTTGAAATTCTGTTTGTGCGATTGCAAACTTTCAAGTGACCACTGATAAATGAAAGTCTGTGCACGACATTCTATCAAGAGCAAACCATTAACATGAAGATGAGAAGGGAGTGATTTTTAATTTCTAGCAAAGTATTATTCTTCGTTTATGATTTTACTTGCATGTTTTCTTACATCTTCCATCCGCATGCTTTTGCTGTGCATATTTTAATTATTTTTTAATGTAGTCAAAAAATATTAGGTATTTAATGATTTTCTTTTACCAATCAGGTGTCTCAACAGATAGTGAAAACAAGCCCGAAGAACAAGGAGCTACCGGATCTGGCGCAACTGACGAAGATAACGTAGACACCGGAGGTGAAACTACCGAGGATCCAGAGAGCGAAGTTACAGAAGACGAAAATAAGGAGGAAAATCGTGAGGCCGAAGCATCGCCTTCGAGTAATACCCGACAGAGAACTTTAGCTATGGCAATGTCTTCCGCAGCTACGCCTTCTCCGATTGACGTGCGAGGCGTTACGACAAGGAACGCTGCAAGGTCGCCCCTCAGAGGCGCTCGGGGCGCTAGACCCACACCTATTGTTTGGGGAGAAACTCAGTCTTCATCTAGAGGTAATTTCAAAGTCAATAAATTGAACAGTTTTTCTTGATTTTCAATATTGTTTCAAGTTTGAACATTTTGATTTCACGAACTGAAAATTAATTTTTCCAATCTAATTTTGTTTTCGTAGGTACAATGTCTGTACGAGGAACAAGAGGTAATCCTAACGAGGGTCCTAGAGGAAGAGGAACCCGAGGTCGACGAATGCGGTCTAAATACAGCTACGGTTTTTAAAGACGCAGACGAATACATTCCTAAGTAGAAACTAGTTTTCGATGGACAGCGATTCATTTCGTAATGAAAAAAAATATTACTTGTTTAAATAATTGTTCTATCATTATGCGTATGATACATTATAAAAAAATGTTCAGCAATAGTATAAGAATTGATTTGTATCAAAGGTTGCATGAAAATAAAAATATTTATGTACAAAGTTCGTTAGTTGTATTGTTCATCCTTAAATCTTACGTTAGGAAATGAAAATTTTGCACAAATTGATTATCATGCTCACATTCATATTTCGTTCTGATAGAATTTCCCCCCTCTCAAAATCAATTCAAAACAACAACAGAACAGAGCTGAACCTAAGAGTAAAATTTAGAATCAATGTTCTGTTTACAAACTTCATATTGGATTAATTAAACCGAGCGGATGAAAAATTGACCAAAAGCAGGGAAACTGAATTTGAAAATTCCATTCGAATAATCGTTTGCGAGCCGCGGGATTGATAATTTTAGAGGCCGCGTAAGAGCGCATGTTCTGATTCGGATTCGGAGCACATTGCACGGCCGAGCGTTGCCGCGAGCGCACCGACCTGGCGGAGCGGCACTCGACTATGTGATACTTGGCCTGGACACGAGCTTCGAACCGAGTGCGCCAAGTGCAACGGAACCAGAGCATCATGTACAAATCGATGCTGACATGCGGCATGCGGTTTTCAATACCGAGGCAGGTTGCCGCCAGGAAGCTCCATACATGTCGCAAGGTGAGCAATTATTCTCAAAGGTGTATTTTCAACCGACTGTCCGATAAGGATATTTATTTTTCACTCAAAATTCGTCAACTGATAATTGTATCCGAGTCTGAGAAAATCAATACTCCATGATAATTGTCACGAAGTGACATGCCAGATTTTTTCTAACGATTTCACACTTTGTTTATTTAGTTGTATTTTAATAATTTTGTGGAGCAATTTGAAGGTTGAATGATTCTTGCTGTTTCTAATGGAAAAAGTATTTATAATTTTAGATTAAAACTGGCAGTATGTCAGAAATGATTTTTATTTTTGTATTTGACAGTTATGGAGAGGTGTCCATTCAACTCATGCCGATTGGATCCATAAACTCATAGGACTTGAGTACGAAAGTATTACCAGGCAGGCCGTCCAATTGATACCCAACAGGTGATTTTCTTATCACTTTTGAAAATGAAAGCATAAATGAACGTTTGAAAAAATTATATGTACAAGAACGAAAGTATAAAATGTGTCAAAAGATTTGAGTGAAACCAAGTTATATTTGATATAAAAATGATAATCGAATAATACCGTAAAGTAAATCAAATATTTTATAAAGGATGTTTGATACTGAATCGTTTTGGGTTTATTACAGAAATTACAGCAGTATTCATGACATCAATGATACTGTGTGAGTAACAAGCTCTACAGAATATTGAATGAGACGCTACAAAATTTTTTAATACCCGCTTAGTGACCTTTTTATTTTTCAGATTTATATTTTCATATTTTATATTTCAGTATTCTGAATTATAATCATTTGCTTACTTTGGATGCGTTTTTGATGAACAAAAGTTGAAAATCAGTTTTGAATTAAAACGCATTGTTTTTTATTAATAGATGCTAATTGATCTAATATAGCAGCTAGATATTGTTTTAAAATAAGCGGCGGCTAAAAATAAAACCGTCTGTAAAAATTGCACTTAGGCAATCTTCCCATTTTTGATTGATTATTTATTTTACAAACATGCCATTTCCAAAGACTTTATTTATGCTGTTTCAAACATTATCATCACTTTTTCATTGCAAGCTTAATGTTCGATTTCATTGCTTATGACAGAAAAGCCTAAATGATTAATTTAAGCTTACACTCGTATTTCATTTGATTTATTTGAATCCGAATAAATTACTTGGCTTGATTAATATAAATTGGTTACCGTTGCAGTACAAAGGATCCAGACGAAGCCACAGATGCGTACATCGATCACCTTTTTGACACCTATAAGAATAAGGATAATGGATTACTACCAATTGGAAAATTCCTTGCCGTAAATATAGTTTATAAAAATATCTTTGGTTTTGCAACTTTTTGACAAGTTTAAAAATAAATTAATTTTTTTCAGGACTTGAGAGTCTCCGGAATAAAGAAAAATGATCCAAGGTTGCAAGAGATGGCAGACAATTTGAAGCAGGAACATTACAAAAATGGTGGTCATGAAGGCATATCTCCGGAAACCCAAAAGCTAACCAAAGACCAATTTAAAAAGTATAAATCTCGCTTTGAAAATAACACATGTTAGAAAAACTGATTTATAAAATTTAAGGTGGGACGTTGCATTTCGCGAAATAGTCAGATGCTTTTGTAATTTTTAATACTAAATCTACTAATACAAATGCATCTATAGCCAA
>JAAMPD010001387.1:0-25132 GCA_025266255.1 Trissolcus basalis | reverse complement strand
AAAAAAAAAAAAAATAAGAAAATGAAATAGAAATAAAAACGGAAATTAAATTCTTTCGATTATAAATTTTTGTATGCAGTTTAGAAATATTTTTACTTCATTTGTATTACTTAAGTTGAATAAAGTATAATTAAAACGGGAAAAAGAAATCAGATGAAAAATAATGAACGTGAACAATTAAATTTAAAAAGCTGAAAAAGATATTTTAAATGAAAACAGAGCCGTTGGGTAAGTTTTAATAAAACGCCGAAACGATCCTCCCCAGCATTCTGTGCATGCAGCAGAAGCCGAGTTCGTCCAACCCTCGAGCACTGAACTCCGCCGAACGTCCTAGAACGGCGTTGACGCATCTCGCAGGGGAAGCGCTCCGACGGCCTGATTTCGTGGCTCGCGGTGTACTTCCATCGCGTATCGCGAAAGGGCACCTTCTATCGACAAAATCGTATTCTACGTGAGCAGTATCGCGTACCGATTGAACAAGCCTTCGCCATTAAGGAGATACGAAAAATGTGCTTGATATTTCGCGCTCGAGCTTTTTTAATATTTTTCACGTGCTTTTGTCTTGCATTACAATTCTTACGCGTCGCATAATAGTCTGCATGCAACATACTCCGAGGGAACGAAACTAAAACAACTTTTTTTTGACATGAAAAATATTATTCTTAGGAGTAGCAAAAATACTTGAGAGAGGATCGGGTTATGAGTTTCTGGGACGTGGATATATACTCTGTAGGCGAACTTCACTTCAAAGTTTGGTTTAACATTCAGGCCTTCCACTCTGCGTCAATTTAAAAAAAGTGAAAATCAGACAATGTGATTATAACAAAGTCAAATGAAGTTGAAGCGTATAAGAATAGAAGTTTCAATATCGGAACTGCATAACTAAGTTTGTTGCTTTGCTTTACCTTCGACTTTCTACTTGGCAAAATATTTGAACGTAAAGATTCGTCGAAAGGTGTCATCAAAACAATCGCTGTGACTTAACAATTAATTTGTTTTCCAATTTTAAAGACAATTCACTTCTGCTTAATTCATAATTTTTTGTTAATCTTCGTTAATTAGCGAAACCGTGTTTCTCTATTTAATAGTATTACTCGTCCCATCATCCAACAATCTTATTTCGTTAGTTTTAACTCGTTTAAGGTGAAAAAGGTTAGGAAGCTGCAATATCGCGAGAAAACGTTGACTGGCTAGGAAAGTGGAAACTGACAGATGTTCTAAAAACGTCTGGCAGATAAAAAAAATTCGTTACTTTAAGAATATAAGTTGTTCCACTGACAAAAACCGAAATGACGTCGAGATGAAACACGCAACATGATTACTTAATTTAATAAAATTTATTGTAAAAACAGACACCCGATATTTGATGACAATTTTCCAACACCGTCACTGTGAGAAACTAAAAAATGAATCCAATTCATTATTTACGACCAATTTTTGTTTGTTTGTTTGTTTGTTTTTTTTTTGTATTCCCTTTAAATTTTTTATTATTTTTGAATTGAACGTCGTTTTTCATATCGTTTTTACGCTGGCAAAAATTGTTGTCGGATTTAAAGTACAGTGAAAAATGGAAAAGGGCGAAGTTTATCCATGGCAAAATTACCAGGGGGTGCTAATGTAGACCGAGCTCATTTATGCAGTCTCCTATAAACACGCCCGAACTTCCAATCCCACAAAACGGCGATGACAAAGTCACGCTTTATTGAGTGAGTTGGCATATTTCGATAATTTGTCATCGTTATCTTGTCTATCCCTGTAAATTCAGTTCCATGGATCGAACAATATGGTTTGCAAACGCCCTTCCAATCCGGATAGTACTGTGATTCATATCTTCCACACACACACATAATCCCGATTTTTATAAAAAATATTCCAAGAACGCCAGCATCTATCAGTTAATTCCATGACGAACATTTTGTATCCGCAACCTAAAAAGTGAAATCCCTTCAAAAAAGTTAAACATCTGTAAACCTATTTCTAAGTTCATTTTGCGGAATTTTTCTTCACTTTTTCATTTTTATTACTTGTTTCAAAATTTCATATATTCCATACACGTAATTGAAGATGAACATTTAAATCCATATATTATCAATATATTAACAATATATTATTTTCAGCAATCCATAAATTGTCCATATATTGATAATAAATTCACAATCTATTGTTAATATATATGATTAGTATTTTTCATAAATATATTTTTATATATAAATATAGATTTCAGTTTCAAATTCTTTGAATTTCAAATATCAGCAATTTTTAAAACCATTCAATATATTATTAATATATTGGTAATATATTGTCAATATATGCTCAATATATAATTTCTGAAATAATATATTTTCAATTTACGTGTTATGTATGAGCAATATATGATCCTTTTACTAAAGATTTTTCACATGTATCATAACCATCCCTTATTTGTATATATAATCGTATATGTCCCCATACACATAATCATATATGGTTGCCTATACATAGGGATTTTTCTTTTCCTCTGAATTTGTGTTTTGGGAATTTTCCAAGGACGGTTTATTTAATCTTTGCATGTTGAGGGACATAAAAAAGAATACTGTTGGATCTAACCGATTGTAACAATTTTTTGGTCGGTGTGAGACGCGGGACATAATGTATCCTCCGCACTCGATATTGGACGCATTCTGTCGTTTCTGCGCATCAATAGCCGATAACCGGGCGGGAGGCTACACCGCTTGTGCACCACAATCATACATCATCAGCGCGGTGGTTTGTGTACAACAAATTGTCGAATGTTAGGTAGCAGCAATCCGCATGGCGTGATATGAGCAGGCGAGCGCGTGCGACAATAAGACGCTGCCTGGTCACGTGGTCTCGGGCGCAACTTAGCACACGTGTTAAGTACACCTTAATAGGCTTATTTTTGAGGTTACGAGGGTGGCTTTCGAAGGAAATTCCACGTCAAGAGACAAGTGACGCAGAGGGAGTGTCGTGCAACGAATATAGAGATCGATCCCGAGTCTGGGTCAGGCTCGGGCGTTCACCCCGTTTGCAGCCCGGGAGACACGGAACCAGGGTCGTAGCTGCGGATTCGGGGGTGCAGCGGTGCGCCATCCACACCCCCGGCATGTGGCCAACGTCCGCCAACGGGCCAAATCGCTGCCTTCGCGAGCTTTCAAGTTTCGGCTTTCGGCTGCAAACGCGAAAGCCCGGCCTGGCCATTAGACCCGGCCTATTGCGCAAATCAATCAAAAATCCCGGAAAACCTCTGGCCAATGACTTCGCGCTTGCACCAATTACATGCGTTCTGGGTTAAAGTTCGTCGCGCTCCAGCTGGGCTGAATTATGACGTATATTAAGTTCCAGACAATGTAAGAACTAAATTTATCGTCCTGCGGGACCGCTCGAGATATACAACGCCAGACGTGAAATATAAATTGATATTCAATTACACAGAAACGATTTTGGATTAAACATTTTTCGGACGGGGTGGGCTTTTTTTTCTTTCGATCTAGGTTAATCGGTAGTTTATTACTTGTTTAGCAGATCGCAACTCGCGGCAAAAAATGAACATTATTTTCAGCTTGCGTTTTTTTTTTTTTTTTTTTTTTTTTTTTTGCAAAAACATATGTCTTGAATTACGACCCATTTTCGCTGTAAACAATATCCACTTAGATACGCCGATCTCTTATTGAAAAGTACCTTCGTTATGGAGCTAATAATAATTTTAGTTTTTTTCTCAATCTTAATTATCCAATACAATTAAGAATGTATCAAAAGAATCCAACTTTGAGATGGTGAAACATCTTAAATTAAGACACTGTAAACGAAGTTTAATCCAACTTTTTTTACAGTGTTAATTGAAATAAAAATTTTTTAAAGTAATACAAACCCCAGTAAAAAGATCATATATTGTCCATATATTATCAATAGATTGACAATATATTATTTTTCATAAAATCATATATTGATAATACATTGTCAGTATATTGACAATATATTGATAATATATTGACCATATATTTTTTAATATTTTTCATATATGGACTGTATATTGACAATATATTGTCTATGTATGGTCAATATATTGTTCATATATTGTCAATACATTGAAAATACATTGTATTACAATGTACAAAATATATCATCCAATATATGGATGATATATTGTCAATATATGTTTTATGTATGGACAATATATGACCCTTTTCACTAGGGAAATTTTTCGAAAAGATTAAATAAATGTAAAATTTGTAGTTTTGAATTGTTATGACAGAACAACAAAGTGGACATAAATTCGAAAAACATCTTAGATTGAGATGTTATTGAAAATAATTTAACAAAATTCATAGTGTCACAATTTGAGAATTTTGTTTTTACAGGAAAAATGTATTTTGTGTTGAAATGAAATGTGCGTGAAATATTCGAAAATTGAAAGAGATACGAACGAGAAACAAAAATATGGAGCCCTTTGTATTTGAAACAATTTGACAACTTTTATTTGATCAGCTCTCAAAAGTTGACGATCGCTCTTTTCACACAAACACTCAAACTTATTTCATTTTTCGACCCCCGACTGTATTACCATGGTAAAGTTTTCCGTTCTAGATTGTTCTTCTTCTTTTTTTTTTTTTTTTTTGACAATTTCCGCGCTGGGGAATGCAATATCCTGCGTAGGACTTCATTGACACTCTACTGCTGTTGACGATGGTAAGCTACTTTCTGAAAATATTCTAATTAATGAATAATTAAAATGAATCAATGTAAGGAACTGGAATTTGTCTTCTGTGACTGTATCTTAAGTCTTTTTCATTTGTTACTATTCTTTCATCTTTAAAAAGTAAAACAACTTAAGCTCGTGATAAAAAGAAAGTTAAGAAGATAAACATAAAGTTGAAAAGTCGTTCAGAGATCATTAAGATGGTTTACAATGAAATCAATAAATAAAAATTGTCAGAGTTACAGAACAATACAATTCAAAAACAATCGAAAAGTTCAAGCGGAAATCCTGATTGAACAACAATGATTTTTTTCATCTTCTGTATTGACAACTAATTGAAAGAAAAACATTTTCTATTCTTAAAATCACCTTAAAATTATTTTGTAAATGAAATTAAGTTTGAAAAGCTGAAAACAATAATCTATTTGAAAACTAAAATACCTCTTCTCATTATATTTTTAAAATGTTGATTTATGCACATTCATTGATTTTTACTTGTGTAAGAAAATAATTATACCAATATTAATATTCAAATATTGATATTAATTTTTTTACTTTACGTAAAAAAATATATACATATTTGAATGACAGAAATGTTGCAAAAAAGTATCTTGTATCACATCCATAACAATATATTATAATATGTTTTGACGTATGAAAAATGGATCATATGATGTGACATATATGTCAGATATAATTTTTAATCGAGCGATTATGATTGATTAAATTAGAAATGCACAATTGTTGTGTCTTCTACTTTAACACGTAATCCAGGAACAAGAGTCCCAGGACGAGGTGAACGTTCGGCGGGGTGGTGGTGGTACGTGACCTTTTGTTGGAAGGATAACGGAAGGGGTGATCTGGCAGAGGGCGAACTCTCAGGGGTGAATGCACGCACCTACGCTACTTGTATTTACACCCGACCAATGCGGCGAGCTGCATAACTGCGTTTCACTTAAAATTTCGATCTCCAAGACGACATGGGTTTTATGTGTGACCCAGAGTGTGCAACCTTTCGAGGCTATGCCCTGATGAACCGCGCAGCTTGGGCGGAATAGACGTTCCGCAAATTTGCATGTGACCCTTCTATCACCGTTGCATGGCTGCAATCGATTCATCTTGCACGTACTCTCACCATTATCAAACGACTAATTGTAATGACTGTTTTATCCCAAATCGATATCCAGTTTATACCGGAATATCAAAAAAATGTAATTCTTTTCTATTTTTCGATTCACCGTATCAATTTCCTGTTTCAATTTTTACTTATCAGGATTCATTAAATAACGTTAGTCATTAACTTGAAATATGTATGCTGAATTATTGTCTTGACTTTTAATAATTTTGAAAGCCATTTTTTTTCATAAATAATTAAACCGATGTTAAAAAATGCAATTATGAATAAGTTGATGAAATAATAATGTGATTTGAAAAATGTCTACTTTTGTTATAGGTACAATGCGCAGAAAAACTTTTTGACCCGAGCAGATTATTTTTATAAACTAGGTGTTCCACTGTTCGCAGAGTTGTATTGTGTGCAAAATTGTTTGAATAAAAACCCCTTTTGATAATGGGTTGTATGTGGAATGCGAGCATTTATTGTTATTGTAAGAGTACCCGGGCAAAAATGGATGATGAATTTGTTACAAAAAATGCTGTGACAGCCTTGCTGGAAATATTGGAAAAACTATAAACAATTCATACCCATTGTTTAATATTCGTCTACGTCTCACTGATGGTATAAAAATATGTACTGCTTCATGTTTATTATCATTTTTTTACAAGAATCAATATCGATTCTTGTAACGTGCCTTTTATAACTATATATATCAACTACTTAGTTATTGTCTCGAAAATAATAAATAATTAGTGCGCAAGAACATGTAGCGGATGTATTTATATAATGACAAATATAAATTCATGCACATTTTTTAATGTTGTGTGATTTTATTGCTGCTATATTTATGTACGTTATTATCTTTTACATTTTTCCTAAAAACGAGCATAGAAAAGGGGTACAAATTTTCCAAAATAGACGTTGACAAATATGTCACTTATATTGATATAATGTAGCTGTCGGCATGTATGTAACATCACATTATTTTTGACATGAAAATTTTTAATAGGTGATACAACATTTTCTAGTTTCAATTTTAACAAACAAATTTTAATTTTGGTATCAACAATGATAATTTGATTCAACTTTTATAACTAAAATTATCAGCTTATTCTGAATAAAAATCTGAATAAAAAACATAATGACAATCTTGAAACTTGTTTGCAAATCTGAATTAATTGTTTTATTAATTCAAAATTGAAAATTAAAATCGAAAGAGTTATTTTTTTAATTCAAAATCGTTATATTTCTGTTGCAGATTTCTTTGCTACCATCAAAGGTCACAGAAATTCATTCTGTTCAAGTTCTTGATATCTCTGTTGGTGGAGCTAGTACCCAAGCCGCTATCCCACATAGGTAAACTACGTTTTGCAACAGCATGACAGATGTCACTGCTCAGTTTTCAATTTCGTTATCAGCAGTTACAGTGTGACATCGTAACCGGCGTTCGGAACAAATGTTTTGTTAGTACTTAATAGAAAATACTTCAAACTTTAACAACAATGCAGTGTTTATGGGGTTATTTTTCCATCATCATATTTATCACACTTCTGTTAGGATATATTTTCAAAAGAGCAGTTCGTCCATCGCCGGTCAAAAATATTGATCGAAAACATGTTTTCGTGAGTACATCAAATCCGATCAAAACGGAGGTCAAAAATAAGATTTTTTTTCATAACATTCAACGTAAACACATAAAGCATTCTCAAGGCTATTAGAATTTGTCTTTTTTGCAAGTTTTCAATATTTTCGTTTCGAACAATTTCTAAAAATAAAATTGAAATAAATAAGACATAGCTTTTTAAGTTGGAATATAATTGTTAAATGCTTCTATTAATGTTAATGTCTTTATATAATTATTTTCGATAATTAATGAACAAAAATAATCATTCTTTTTCTAATGAAAAATTCTTTTTTTTGATAGAATTAAAAGCAATATTTATTTATTGTTACATAGATTGAATTAAAACAAAAATAATGATAACATTTTCTTTATATCGATTTGATTTGAATAAAAATAAAGTTGTATCTTGTTGTTTACTTTATACTATGATATTCAATTTAACACAAACCAAATGAATGGTTTAATTTCAACTAATTGACTTTTCAGATTACCGGAGGTTCAAGTGGAATTGGAAAAAGCATCGCAGTCCTTTCAGCGTCGATGGGAGCTGACGTCACAATATGTGGAAGAAATCATGATAAGTTAGACGCGGCTTTAACTGAAATATCCAAACACGCCAAGTATCCCAGGGAACAAAAAATCAGTAAAATTTCGCTTGACGTGACTGCGAGCTACGACACAATCGAAAAAGCACTCAATGAAGCAGATGATGCGAATCCTATTTATATGTTGGTAAATTGCGCTGGAATCGCAATTTGTGGAACTATCGAGGATACAAACGATAAGGATCTGGACCATATGATAAAACTCAATTTCTTGGGAACGTTCAATTGTATTAAAGCTATTACGCCCAGGATGAAATCGAGAAGGGAAGGAATAGTTGTTCTGACATCGTCTCAAGCAGGACTTGTTGGTAAGGCTTGATACATAGGTCCCACACAATCAAATCAGAACATTTCATTAATTTCCTTATTTTTTTTTATTTCTTTATTTTTCATCTCGTAAATGTGATTCTGGATTTATATTGTGCAGTTGTTATATTGCTTTTTTATTGTCAAATTATTGTTACAGTGTGAACATTTTATGATTATAAGAATAAGTAAGAAAAATATAGATATAAGAGTATAAGAAAAATTAGATTGAAATATTGAGAAAAAGTTTATTACAAAGAAATTAAAAAGAAACCACAATATTTTTGTATGAAGATTGGATAATTTGATGAAAATTGTTGAACATTTCATGTAAATGGCTTATAACTTTGTCTTAATGGATTTGAACTTATTTCAAGGTATTTATGGACTATCAGCATACTGCAGCACAAAGTTCGCTTTGCGAGGATTAGCTGAGAGCCTGAGTTTAGAATTGTTTCCGTATGATATTTCTGTAACATTGTGTCTGCCTCCTGACACTGACACTCCTGGATTCGAGATCGAAGAACAAAGCAAGCCGGAGGAAACGAAATTGATCTCCAGTACTGCCCAACTTGTCCATCCTGATATAGTTGCAGAGGCTCTGTTAGAGGATGCATTGGTAAAATTTTATTATTCTTTATTAAAATTTTCTTCGAAGAAACTTTACATAAAATATTTTGTTTCAATCAATCAATATCTTTCATTTTTGTTCTACGAGTTACAATTAGAATTAACACAATTTGTTTTCATTTTTCAGGCTAAAAAATTCTTTTCCGCTGTTGGTTTAGAAGGTTTCATGTTGAGTGTATTATGTTCCGGGATGTCTCCAGTCATCTCTATGTGCGAGCTTTTCGTCCAGGTCACACTAATGGGACTCTTTAGATGTGTCAGCACATTTTATTTCAACTCGTTCCTTCAAATAATATCTAACTGTATGAAAAAACGTGAAGAACAGAAAAAAAACGAATAGAATGTTCGAACGGCAGATAAAAGTCGAAAAATATCGTGCTATTTGTACGAAACGCATCAAGTCAAAACTAGTTGTTAAATCATAGAAGTATTCTTTTTATAACGCTTTTTTTGTACAAACTTAAAAATCAATTTTTTCCTTATAAGTATTTGTTGTAACAGTACAACATGATTAACAGCATGAATCGTGGTCATGTAAGAAAAAGCTTGTAAAAAATAATATTAAAAAAATCGTTTTCTTGTCAATACTTGAGTTTATATTTTTTTTTTACTCCTGTATTACTGTATTACAAGAACACAAACTGTAAAGAAAACGCCGGAATTAATTTTGTTAACGATGTGGTTTACTTTTATTTAGTATCCCGTAAAGTCATAGTATAATGTTCGTCATAAGCTGTACGGTTTTTACACACACAAAGTGGAGGAGTTCTCCGCCCTCCTTTTTGCCACATTTTTTGTTGAATTGTTTTCTTCCTTAATTTTCCATTTTCTTTTCTTTTACAACAAAATTTCTCGACTTGCGAATGAAATGAATTGTATTTTACATTAAAACAAAGCTTGTGCTTGCGAATCTCTTGTGTCCCAAATCGCAGAAGGTAATAAGCACGTTGTGAAAAAACGAACAAAAAGGAATCATAAGTCGCACTCGCATCAAGATCACAGGAGATTCGTCGAGCCAGGCTACATTTCCTCGACAACTGAAGCTCAAACTTACCCGGACCAAAATTTGTATCCCGCATTTCATAATCGCATACATTTTTTTATTGCGCCTACAAATTTCAGTCCGGGTAATAATTTTGTCTCGGAATCTTGATGGTAATGATCATAATAACATTTATTTATTAATTGTTCACACATGCTCTCGCACTCTAACACAACACTCTTTTGTCCTCAGTCTTTCATCTTGCGATCACTCGCACGTCCACTTGTTCCAAGTTTTTTAAGGCATCGTCTTACAAATTTTTGTCCCCGCTTGGAATCTCGTCCGGCTTTTGTCCGAAGTCAACCCCGGGCGGCTGGGCGAAAACAATAAATTCAGAACAGACAACCAACAGCAACCGAGAAACAGGAGGATATGATTGCTCGCGCACCACCGGAAACAAAAAGACGAGAGCGCGTCGAAAAATCTGCAAGACAAAGCGTGTGAAATTATTTTTTTCTGCGCTTTGATTCGTCCGCTCGACAAGTCTGCGCCGCTCGTTGGCACGTTGGTTTTCAACAGACGCGCGAGTAGCGAGCGCAATTTCATCATCGTCGAGCGTCCAAATTGATTAGCGCCCTCAGCTCTTCTTATCCCTCATTAACGATCGATTAGACCCATCGCTATATTGAATACGTTATTGAGAGCAATAACTAGATTATTCACGAGGTTTTTCGAATCCATCAAACTCAACGGAAAATTCGATTGACTTATCTACGAATGGATACTTTGTGTCTGCGCTAAAATATCAAACAAAATTTAGACCGAAGCGCTTTTTTCATTTCCATTGGAAGAAACAAAAATTTCAAATTGGCGACAGAATTTTTTTCAGTGAAAATGAATGAATGCTTATTTCCGAGCTGAAATTTACAAGCTCACTGGTCATTAAAATACATCTGTTTACTGATTTCTCGATTATTCATTCTTTTAAATGTTTTATTTTTAAAAAATTTTTTAGAGAGAGACACTCCGACTTTGAGTTGCGTCGATTGAGAATGTTCAGCGGACGGGAGGGTCGACGTAGCTACATTTACGTCGTCCCGAGAACTTCGTTGTTCGATGCCGTTCGAGAGGGATTTAGCGCGAAACGAAACAATCGTGATACGATCATTAAATGTACATTAGGACATCAATTTTTCTTTCTTTCTTTCTTTCTCATTTTTTTTTGTTCGCACAATGATTTGAACAAGAATGGATCTGCACAAGAAAACGAATCATATTCTGGAGTGTAGACGATAAGAATTATACACGATGTGCGCGGTGTTTTAAAAATGTCGCTGGCAGTGAACGGAGGTTTTGCAGAGCTCGCATATACTTTTTATCATAGAGACGCATAATGGGCGAGAGTGCGATGGTCATCTAAGTATTCTCTATTTTTTTTATTTTTATCTTTTTGCAATTGCAATAAGCTCTTCATGGTGACGTATAAAAACTACTTTTGATGTTTTCTTTTTTTTTTTTTTTCGAATAATCTTACATCGTTTTCCCCTTCATAGATCCACCTTGGTCAAAACTTTTATTATCTACATGGTCGATTCATTCTGCATATTCGGTGCGCTCAATCGCCAAAAAGCATACGACGCAAAGTACAAAATGAAAAACGGTGACATCAAAAACACACACGAGGAGATACATCGAACCGCGTTACGCCGAAAGTAAAAAAAAAACGTAAGGAAGAGGGGGCCCACGTACATCGTCGATAAACGGTTCCGCAAAGTAAGGCACAAGAAAAAACAATTTTTCTGCACGTCGAACGAAAGGCCACTCGAACTCTAATATGAGAACGAATCAACATTCAGACACAGTTCTCGGGAGTACGCTCTGAATATTAAAAAAATAAAGTTGTGATCGTACCGTGTAGGATGCGTTTTGTATATCTCGCTACACGAAACATTTTCGGGCGAAAAACGTAAGACAACATTCTGACATTTCTGACGACTACAAATAGACATCGGTACAAAAATTCAACACAGCTGATGCAAATTCAATGCTGATATCCTAGGACGATACTTAGTCAAAGAAGCAACGAGGACGTGACTCTCATTTTCAATTCGACCGACGAACTTTTCAACTAAACTCAAACATATTTTCAAATTAATAACTTTCTACGAGAAAAATGAAAATTTATGCCACATATGTGTGACATATAACAATTTACCCAGGCAAAACGAAATATATACTCAGCCATATATGACACATTCAAATTTGCATATGTCAAACATATGTAACAAATTATGCTATCATATGTGCCAACTATTTTGGCATATATGAAACTTATAATTGTATTAGAAAAAATAAATTGAATATATAAGTATATAAAAATAGATAAGAAAAGATGAGAAAAAAAAAGTTAGCAGGACAGTTACGAGTCAGATGTGTGAAACGTGAAAAACGGTGGCGAAAATCTGGTGACGAAAAGCTTATCAAAGTGATGACGCTCCCGAATTCGCGAGAGAACAAAGCATCCGAGCTTTTGAATTGTGCGAATCTTGAATTATTGCAGCGTTAAAAAGTGACGGGATTTCATCTGACTGCGTCGCGTGGTCCTTGACTTGAGTTCGTCCTCTCGAACGAAAAGAAAGAGTCGTGGGGTCCCGGTCGCCCCTTTATAACTTTTAAGTGCGTCATTCGACCAACGCTCGCAACGTCAGTCCAACGAACCTTTCTGTTGCGCTTCACACTAGGCATCATATATACATATATAACGTGCATTTATACTTCATATATATGTATATATAATAATCAAGACAGTATAGGTGCCTTTTTCTTTTCGCTTTCAATTTACCTCTTAAATCTTACGCTATGCTTTAATTAGTGTTACATCTATTTTGTGTGGCCTGCCCATGCTACCCTCGACTCATTTCGCACTCGAGTTCAATATCAGTTTTCAAAGTTTAACTTTTAGTATCATCAAAGGACTATTTATCAAAATTAAAAGCACAAAAAGAGAGGTCGAATAAAAATGTTTCAAAAACTCATTTTCAATGAAAGCACCTACGTGAAAAGATATGTGTCACATATATATGTTGTCATATATGTTCGTATGTCATATATACCTTGGTAAATATATGTGACATAAACTTTAGCCTGGATAATGAAATCAAAGTTTGAAAACTGTAAATGTAAATAAATTATCAAGCGTAAAGTTAAAAACAGTATAAAAATACGATTTAAACTATAGTGCTGATTTTTCGGATAAAATTTAAACGAAACATGTTTGCTGAAATGAATTCAATTGATTTGAAAGGTTGTACTTTGGGTGGAACCAACGGGGCAGCGTTGTTCAAACGAATTGTAAAAAAAAAAAAAAAAAAAAGGGACAGAGGAAATTAAACATTTGTTCGCGATTGTTGCATGGTTAGTTTTGTTATTCATCGTTGAATGCGATATTGGATGGCTTTGCGGCTTCGTCGCCTGTCATTGTGTCACGTTCGAACTGTCTAGCAGAGGCGGCCAGACCATTCCGATGCACTTAAGAGTCAAAAATTACACATTAACGTTATTTTTTTTTGTTCTGTTTTGTTTTAATGTAACACGTATGGCATGCCATAATTATCATAATGTACTTATGCTATTTATTTACAGACAATCACATGAATCGTAGATATTCTATTATCGTTCGTATAGTTTTATTCGTCCCTGTTCTACCGCGATTCTTCGGTTTGCTATAATTTTTATCTTAGCGCTTTTGTTCCTCGCGAACATTCCACACCGTCCTTTCATCTCTGCGTGGCTCTTCTACCTCGTTCGCAATTACCTATTTTGCATGAGCTTTTATTATTCATAACATTAATCTCTTCAATTTTTATTCACCTTGCGAGCTGAAACTTGTTCAATTTTATCAGAATGAAAATGTCGATACAACATTGAACGACGTTAGTTTTAAAATTGTTAGATAATATATTTTTGTAACAGTTATTTTTCTTTCGGTACAGATAAATCCTAAAACTAAAAGGTGTACAGAATCAGACTTGTTTGTTGACAGTTTAGTTTGATATTTTCTTTCGTAGGCAGTGGAAGAGTCGAAATGAAAATATAAAAGGAAATATCGGAAAAATTGAGAGTTTGATATGAACACATGGGGGACAGTCTTAGTTACAAAACGGCGTGAATAATCCCGTAGGATTTTACACTCATAATATTGAAATATGCGTCGGGTTTAAAACTTTGACAACAAATTGTTCAAAGTGTTAGTTACAGAATTTATTTTTGTTATTCCTTTAAAACATTTCAAATCGGATCTCGTGATAACGAGACGCAAACTTTTGCTTGGTACCGTCACAAGTTTTTGGCGGCGGACAAAAAATGCTGCTCGCATTTTAATTCCTCCCCCTCTTTTTTTTGCCCGAACTCTTTATGAATTCCAACCGGGTATCAATATCAAACAAAACTTCTGGTCTCAAAGTATCAATTACACGACGCAAGTCCGACGAATAACCACCGATGAATAACCACCAACCCGCGGAAAATACGTCGAACAAGTTTCAATTCAAATCGAGGGACGTAGAGCAAAGTTTCTACTTGAATTTCTTCACCTCGATGCAGTCGAATATAAATTGTAAATAACGCGTCTCGACCACAATACGAATCGATAGGTCGTATTGTTATCGATTATTTGTCTCGCGAGTATTTGCTTTGTCTTCGAGATGAGGCCGAAGGCGAAACGAGAGAGTTGGATGGACAATTTTTCAGGCACCTTCAACAAAGCTGATCCTTGACAAAAAACAAAGTGTGTGACCTGAAGAAAAGTTTTATCTCGCGATAAGGAATAATAGTGACAATTTTTCTCTCTCGTCAAAAGGACAAAACCAAACTTCTGGAGCCGATTCTAATTGCTAAATCGATTCCGGTTTTAAAAGTGAAGGCATTTTCGAGGCACGTGAAAAAAGTTTTTGACATTGATATCAACTTGTTATTTATGTATCTTTTATACAAGTATATAAACCATAATAGGATTTATATGTCTACCAATATATAGGGCCATATATCGACCATAATTAGAGGTAAATATAATCCATATATGGGGGTCGTAATAAGAGTTATATAAAGTATATTAGAGGTTATTATAGGAATTATATATATCTACCAATATATAAGGCCATTGACTATATATAGAGGGGTATATAAAAAACCATATATGGGGAGGTCATTATAAAGGCATTTTCGAGGACCATGACGTAGAAGTTTTCCAATTTTTTTAGGGTAGGAGATAAAAAAAATTAGCCTGCAAAATGACATGGTAATCGCAATCCCGGGACATCCATCAGAGCTGAAGAAATACGCGTCACCTTTTGTTTTGCATGATTCCGAGAGCTCTTTTGGTCGTGATTGATGATGTTGCCCGCTCTTTTTCGGGGACAATACGTTTTGTTCGATTCATTATGCGGGCGATCGGGAGCTTTTTTGTCTTCCTTATCGTAGAGATTGATTTATTGAAGTCGCGAGATTCGACGTTAAGATTTTGCTGTACAGGGTTTACGAGCCCAGAGGTACACATGATAAAATATTTTTTCTCCACCCCCTGGCCGGTGGGGGCGAGTGATAAATCTCTCGAACTATAATTGTTTGATCGATTGCGGGGCTGAGCGTTGCTTTTTTTTCTCAACTGGACTAATAAATCAGACCGAGTTAGTGGTTTTAAGCGAATTCTCGGGTGTAATTATTTTCAACCTTTACGGCTTATGATTCGATTACTTTGAAATTCCGCGACTAACATGAATTTTGTTAAGCAGAGAGGGAATAGCAAGTTTTGTTATGAAATTATCAGTTTAATTTTATGATTAGCAAATTTAGTCGAAATATTTGTTACCCAATTAAATAAAGTTACATTTAAGTGTGACAACTCGCGCGGAACATAAACTTCCGAAAACAACTAATTAAGGTTCCCTGTTAGTTTCAGATGTCACGTGCACTTTCGTTTGCACATTTTCGCAAGTTTTCGTTTTGTTACCGGAAAGTTGTACATCGTTTTCATATTTGATGCAAATTTAGTTTAATATTCCGAAAAGAGAATCTGCTCTGAAAAAATAATTCCTTTTAAAACGTAAAAAGCCAAGTATTCACAAATTCAACGGTATTAATTCAACGAAGGCAATATTCAAATATTTTTCTTTATCTCAAGCTTCTTTCTATGAATGAATTTTTCAATTTCAACATTGTTGGATCAAATTGGTTGAAACTCTTAAATACTTTCTTCTCCAAACTTTGTTTTAAAATGGTTTATTAATTAAAAAAAAGAAAAAAGAAATTAAAAGAAGTAATGGATTTAGATGTACTTTTTCGTTTGTAAAAATGTAAAATTGAACGAAGAAAAAAGGGTCATCGAAATATGCCTTCGACTTTATTTGAGATGCTTCGGCCTCGTCTCGATTTTGCGCCAGATATCAAAAAATAGTAAAAAAGAACGTCGAAGCAGTGACGCAGACGCGAGGCGTGTATGATTACGTCGTTAATTCGCCGGCACATTTGTCGGTGATTAGGAGAAGAAACTAATGTGACGTGCAAACGCGAGGGAGCGTACCTTATCACGGTCGCAAGTGGCACATTCGCTCGTGCACATGTGCGTCGCCCGCGCCGCAAGCACCGTATTTTCATAGCCGCATTGTAATGTGCCCGCTGTACTGCGGCGACCTGATTTTCAAAGTTTGATCATTATGCGTTATTATAAATGGGCGCGACGCCTCCGACCAAGTTTCTTCTTCTCGGTCTTTTCTTTTGCCGTCTGGGGGGCGGCTGTCGCAATTCACATCAAGTCTGCGTCACTGAAAATCATCAAATTAGCTAATTTCTACACACTAACGGCCGGAACAGACTATCTTGAGATTGAAGAACACTTTTAAGCGTAAAACTCCCACCGACTTACGCTCGCCATTTTTCTCTGTTGTTTTCGCATTTTATTTTTGTTCGCCTCTTTTTTCGGTCATCCCAATTTTTTTTTGACGCCGCTGAATGCTTTCGTTTCAGTCATTTTTCGATGGTAAACTGAAATTGATTTTGCATTCGACGAAACTTTTGATTCGATTGGAATCGATTGCCGGTATGAAAAAGAAACAAACTAAAGAAATGTAGAAACGATTGCAAAAACAGGCCATTCAAATGCGATACACTTTATTTTTCATTCTTTTTCATTGTTTTTTTTCTGTTGTGTTGCGATGAAAAATGAAATGTACATAATTGAATGCAGATAATGAACCTGATTCGGCATCCATTGCGATTACCATTATTGTTGCTCTCAAGAAATCTGGCGAAAGGGACGCGAGAAAATTGCGCGATCACTTGAAAAGCGAAGAAGTTGCCTGTTAAATCAATAAACCACAATCGGATCAACGTTATAAGGCCATACACAGATCCGCGACGTGAAAATTTAATGACCTGCTACGACTGGCGCGATTCAAAAGAGCTTTTACCTCGCGGAAGATTTCATTCAAAAGTATCATATCGAGGGAAACGAGGCGGAACGATTTAACGAACTCGAAAGTACAGTTTATTTTTGGTATCGACTCTCGGCCCGGGGTAAATCGCGGTGGCATTGTGCAAAGTTTCGTCGCATTTGGCCTGGTATCCCGCTAAAGCGTAAATATGACGAGGGCCGCACGCTTCTATTATTTTTGTTTTTTTATTTTCCAACCCAAGTGACTGCTGCGTTCGACACGCAGGAACCGAGTTATTGATCGCCCCCTGATTATCAGAATTACGACGAATTCTAGCGTGCAATGACAAGAGCGATTACCGCGCGTATTATGTTCCAAACTGTACGAAGTAATTGCTCATTTGTGTTGGGTATCGGTAGCTTGATAATGCATTAGTTGATTCGTCGTCACTAGCCGCGTGCTATTTATGACGCCGATTCCAATCGAATGTGTTTTGCATTCATCGGCGTCGAGACGCCGCTGCAAAAAGGCCCGACGATTGGCACCAGCTCGAGCACCACTTCGCCATCTTCTCAAGTGAAAATTCATTTCAGATTCCATTTTTATCTCTCTCTTTTACATCCCACCATATACAACCATACATGAAACACACGCGGAGTCATTTACAAACCGATAAATGGGCTTATAACAATACCGCCCCAGATACAGCACCATATATGAACTCATTTATGTGACTATATGAAGGTGTATATAAACAATATACTGAGCTATATAACTATGTGAGGATACACGTGAAGTCATATACAAAAGCACAGATGGAGTTACGGATGAACCATCTATAGGGCTATTTATGAGGCTGTATACAGGGTCATGTATAGGGCTATATGTAAGGCCATATATGGAACCGTGAATTTTCACTTGGAAATTGTTGTCCGGATGAGTTTGCCTTTTTGTTTCATCGCTACGCCTACATTTATTGGATATCGAGTTGTCCTGTCTTTCGTTGCACGGTCAAGTATTGTTCGCTGGTTCCAGTCATGCCGACATCATCTTTTCGTCGAGGACACTGACGCTGTTGCTGCCGTCTATCGCGGTATCTCGATCGCTTCGGTACTAGGTACATAGTTCTGGACGAGAACGAGACTTAAGATTGTTAAGAAGAGAAGAAAAGACCTCTCGCAGCCGCATGGGTACAGCGTGACGGCGCCGACGAACCACCAAAGGAACCCACAGCAGCCCGGCACCGAACTCTGACCTCTCTGTATTGCTGCTGGATGCTCCCCTAAATAAATAAAAAGATGTTTGAAATGTCTGTGAGAAGAAAAAATCTGAGACGGAAAAAAGTGTCTCCAAAGCTGGACCATATATTTGATTATATATGTCGGTCAGTATATATTATGTTTGTGAATGTATATTTCACAGAGATGCGAATATATATATATATGGTACACTGAGAAACCGATATTGTACAATTTGTATATTTTGTAATTTTTTCATATTGTAATAAGAACAATAGAAATAGTAACTTTTACTATTTATCGTAATTATTACTATTGTATCTTAAGTTACATTGTACAATGTTACAACAAAATAACTGTAATTTTTGTCGAAGATTACCCAAAAATCGTCGAAAGGCATTGAATTTCAATGATGATTTAAAATAAGAGACGCGTTGATTGGTGAGTTGATTTGATGTAACAATTTTGTTAGCTATTCAAATTCTGAGTGTTTTCAAGTTTGAGTTAAAATCATATATATCTTGATTGATGAACCTGAAGATGTATTGGTAATTTGAGATTTGTTCGAAAATTTAATGTATAGTAGTCATCATTTAGCTGCGTATCAGATATTTGCTATAACAGAAAAATTTGTACTTCCTTTAAAAGATATTGATTATAACAAAAGTGTCATGTTCAATCACATCCATGATGGTAGATTGTTCGTATCAATCATGTACACATTTTAAGGTTTGAAGTTTTATAAAATGATTAATGAAAAATGAATGATTATTTTGCAAGAAAAGATTTATAATATATACATTGTAAACAGTTGTTCTACTAGATTGTTCTCAATACAATCATATCGTAACTTTTTTAATATTTCATATCGTAATGAGAACAATATTGCTTGTACCCACTGCGATATTGGTTTCTCATTGTACATGGTTGTTTATATATGTCGACACACACGTCAACACGTATGTTCATTTTCACCTGAGGAGATTTGGAGAGCGTTTTGGAATTGGACGAAAAGTAAAGTCTTGTTTGGTGCTATTGATTTTGCCTGGCACTAAAAACAGTCGGGTGTGTTTGTCGCCCGAGAGACGGTTAATTAAATTCAACTGTAAATAAAATTTTGCTTGCACGCTGTAAACGATGCGAGTTGCAAATAATTGTTGTAAAAAATATGTGCGTTCCGAGTGGACTTTTGTTGCAATAATGAAAGTTCGAAACCAACATGAGAATCGCAAAATTTGTTCGGCTTTATTGCTGAATTGAACAAAATGGGTATAATATTTTTGTTATATAACCATCTTCGTATAAATGTGCTCGTTCGATTGAATAAAGTACTTACTATGTATTACAATAATAGTATCTGAAACTGTTTCTCTTTGGATCAAACTTAGAACGTAGCTTGCATAAATCAATTGAAACATTATCGGAACGAAAATCAAATGGGGCAGAGTTATAATGCAACAGATATTGTTTCAAAATGAAGCAGCACTGAACAAGTGGTCGTGGCAACAATGGCGCGTCGAAATTGTGCATTAATTGAACAAAACATTAGCAAACAAACCAATTTTCTCTCCGATTGTTTTAAACTAAAATCATAAATAAAGTTTTAAGCTTTTGAATATGGTTTTAACTTATAAATATAGTTTCGAACTATAAATTATTTAACAACGGCGAAATGTTCAAATTTTGATGACTGCTCTCGAACTATTTCTAGATAAATGGTGAGGAATTGCGTTTTGCAAAATTCGTTCTATTTTAATGCTCAACCAAATAACAAAATCATTCATTCATTAATTAATCATTCTCAATTATGAATTCTCCCATCTGAACCAAGATAAATTGTTTTCAATTCCGCATAGAAATTTTTGTCGAATGTCATAATTGATTTTGTAATCATCAATTGAATTGATTTGTCATGAGAGAGCTATTAAATTTCGTATTGTATAGTTAAACAAAATGTATTGGATGGTTTCATTAAAAAAGAGAGATGAAAAAAATAAAAATTAAAATGAATGGTGAAACTTGGTGCAAAATTGAAATCTATAAGCCGTATTAAAATTTATCATATGCCCCCCATTGGAATTGGAATTCACTCTATTTGTCGTCGGTGAAAAGACAACGCATAACGATGGAAGATTAATAAAATATGAATACTTTACATATAAAATACAGCAAAGTGATGCGATAACATTTATTCCCCAGCGTAAAGTATATGTTGTAAACGGGCTTGTATACTCAAGATAACACGGATAAAAAGCAATTTTTTCCCCAAGCTTATAATATCTCGTCTTGTTGTGGAACGTTTCTACAATAATCGAATTTTATGAAATACTTCTCCTCCGCTAAAGCAATTACGAAAAATACCTCTTTTCTCCTTACATTTTCAAGTCCATGAAAAACTCGAGACTTTTAAGATGAAAATATTGCTTAAACTCTTACATAATACAAATATGAGAAAAACGTACCAAAGGTTATTTCTTAACTTCTTTTATTTGAAAAAACAAATAACAAAAAAAGATGAATATCACTTTAAGCCAAATTGATTGTAACAAAAAAGATCTTGTGTGGGACTTTATGATGTGATATAAGGTGGATGATATATTTCACATATATCTAAATATACATAATAAATATATACAAATGTAGATGCTTTTTTGTACTGTCATATACCACAAGGAAAAAAATATACGTGTGAATATATTTCAATTTTATATTTTTCATATAAATATAATATATTTTTTCGATAACATTTATGTTTATTATATATTTTATTTATATTATTTATTATTGCTTATAAATTAATTGATAAGTGCCTTATATGTACAATTAAACAGATATATTTTAAATATATAGAAAATACATGAAAAATATAATTTGAAATATATTTTTGTCCTTGCACATAATAAATTACCATAATATATATGAAACATAAATAAAATTTGTACCATATATGTTTCTTTTTATACGAGTATTTATAAATTGATATTTATATTTCATATGTAAATATGAATATCATAAATGTGATTTGTGTGTTTTTCATATGTATTACGTGTTTAAATTAATAAGTTTAAAATTACCATTAAGAACATGAAGCTGTACACTAGCACTGTGCAGGTTGCTCGGGCTGCAGGTGTAGTTTCCTTCGTCTTCCTTCTTAGCGTTTTGAATGATGAGCTTGCTGACGACAGTGTCCTGGTTGTCGTCGTGTTTCGTCTCAATAACTGGAACGGCTGGCTGGTAGTCCAACACGCGATTTCCTTCGTGGTACCAAAACACATATAATGGCACTTCGACTGACTGCTTGATCACGCAACGAAGAGTGACTGTGCTACCAGTTTTAACGTACATGTCGTGATCGCCTGTTATTTCAATTTTTGGCACTGTCAGAACAAAACAAAGAACAACAATTTTTAGTTAGCGACAGGGGCAAGTGACCAAGTCAGATGTCAGACGTTTCAGCAGCATGCAATCAACAGAAAAAAACTTTTTCCCTCCAACTTTTGAAACACAAAAAAAAAAACCTTGCATTTCTCTTTTGTCCAGCTACCTCATTTGGACCGGAGCTTATTTCGTTTGTTACTTATTTTTTTGTTGCCCCGTTTCTCCATTTTGTTTCTTCTTTGTCTTTCAAATTGAACAATTTAGATAGTTCAAATAGAACGGATCAGATTAATCGAATCAATAACCGAAGGTAATTGTCCCTGCAAAATTTTTTGTTCTCTCCTTGCACAAGTTCGTTATCTGCTTTTTTTTATCTACCAATTTGCGTGATTGCAACGATGATTGAACATGTAAACAAGCCCTTCAGCGCAATCAATACAAATCAAATTTTCAATACGCAGCCATATCAATCGTTTATCTTCAGCATGTTATTACACAGTTTGAGTGTTCGATTATGTTTCAATTACCCTCAACAATTCGCATGATCAATCAATCTTATATTTATGCCTCGAAATCAGCAACATGCTCGAAAAGGATTGTCGTCGGCCTCGTCATTCGTCCGCCATTAATTGCAATATTTTATCCCCGCCGTATATTCTTCGCTGAAAATCCCGACTATGTAGGACACATGAAAAAGCTTCGTAAGATGTAATAAAGATTCAACTTTAAACGTCTATTATTTATTTAATAGCCTAATAACAAGTTATGTCTTTTATATGTGCAAAGTATACTGACGATTTTGTTGAACTACAAAACATGCTGAAAACAACGTCTCTGTTGAAAATATATGTGACACACATCTCATACATATGCAAATACACGTGTTTAAAAATATTGCACATAGATAACGAATATATATCTATATATTTGTTTTTTGTTTTTTTTTAATTGTCACAAACTTGGACACAGGACTTTTGGAGAGAAAAATCTTTTTTTGTTGTTATTTTTATATTTTATATTTAATCAACAAAACTGAACCATAAATAACGAAAAATCAACATGTTTATGTTTGTGGATCCACAATACTCACCGACGATATTTAGATTGACAATTTTACTCATCTTCGGCTCCGTCGAGATTTGACATTCGTATTGGCCCTCATCTCGTGCTTGCACATATTTTACTTGCAAGTTCCAAGTTTCCGTACTTTCGACATAGGTAGCTTGAAACCTCTCATCTGGAATAAACATCGTTCTGTCCACTGACAAGATGTGTGCGTCCCTTCTTCTGATCCAGGAAACCTTTGAAATTAGATCACCATGTAAAAATGCACGTCGAACATCGTTTCGTAAAATATCAGCTTAAAATGCCTGTGCAGCAAGAAATAAAATTTTGAAAAACGTATAACAAAAATATGAAAAATGTAAAAGTATGTGTAATATGCAAGGAGAGTGAACAACTTCTTAGTAAAACGAAAAATTAAATGTTTTAAACTTATGATAAATAAATGTATTTGTAATGAAATAATAAAGTAACAAAAATATTTGTAATAAAAAAAGTGGGTTATGAAGTATGCAACAACTTCGGATATTGACTGTTTTTTTTATAATTATAAGCATGAAAGGTTCAGTTTGGATGCAGTTCGATGAAAAGGTATACTTTTTTTTTATTATAATTAGTTAAATTAAAAATAACATCAACGTTCGAGTTGTTTTTGTTGGCCCAGATTTTTTTTCATCTCTCTTTTGTATTTCAATGGCCGAAAAAACGGAAGCGCCGAAGTAAATCTGGAGTGTATCATTATTCGGCAATTAATTTGGTATTCTCGTTCGACGGAAGCTATATGAAAATGCGTTAATTCCTTGAGATAACGTCTGAACACGGGATGTAATTGCGTATTTGCCGTCGTGTGGTAATTATAAGAATTGCGTGTCACCGAACAGTTTTGTCGCGATTAAGTTATTATTTTACTCGCGTATTCGTTTAGAGCATAGTTTGTTAGCATATTCAATTATTCGCGTAATTACGTCTCTTTTTTTCCACGTGAGAAGTAGCGGTGAAAAAAAATATTATCCTAATTAAAACAAAAACGGAAAAATATGTTAAATAGCGGCTCGACGGAAATATAAAATGTTGAAATTATACATGTTCGAGCGAGATCTCGGCTACATAAATTCAAAAAATACGCTTTTTATGATTGTAAGTGAGAATGGACAGACGCGTGATTTAATGAATAATTTATCATGCGAATGAGTGTTTCAAAAAGACGCTCTACGGGTCTCGTTTTGTTTCGACAAAATTAATAATTGAATGTAACCCAATTGGGATGGAATTTAAACTGAAACTGAAATAAGAGCGCACCCTTTTTTCAGACGTGCTTCTTTAATGAAGCTCAGCTGACACTCTGAAGCACGTTGAAATTTATTTAGTTTGTAAATACAATTTGAGATTGTCGAGCTGCGCAACCGTAATAATTGTCCTTTGCAAAATGGAATCACCTTTTACTGCGATGAATTCACGGCGGTTGTGCAAGTAATTTGTCAAAAAAAAAAATTTTTTTTCCATAGATTGTGGCCAATTTAACGTTGTCGCGAAAACGTTTTCGTAAATTAGATCAGGGATCATTCTTGTCACCACTACTACTTTATTTTGATTTATCTATGCGAAAAGTTTTAAAAGATGCATTTATCACTTGCTCGAAGGAAAAATGTTACGAAATAAAAAAAGTGAAAGAGAAACAAAAAGTTTCGGAGTTGTTGAAAACACTTACTGATTTGTTTCCTAGTTGACGAATTTTGCAGGGTAAAAAGGCTGGAGAACCGAGCTGAGCGGAGATATTTATCGGCTTGTCATTGTCAAAGAATGGTCCGGTGTAAATCCCGTTGTATCTCTTCACTAGCGAATGAGATCTGGTACTAACTCCTGCACAAAAAAATTTGAACCATATTCAGACCGAGGAATTACAAATTTTGTATTTTCTTCGTCTATTTTTATATTTTTATTCACAAAGAGAAAAAATATGGAATAAATCCAAATTTTTTTTAGAAATTTTACCATACAGTACGGTAACCCGGGAAAAAAATTTCCTTGTGTCTGAAGAATGAGTAGATCTGAGCAAATTTGATTGAG